>OVAN01001850.1:0-37484 GCA_900406275.1 Anastatica hierochuntica | reverse complement strand
TTAGGTGGATAGTCTTAGAGGGCACAATTAGGCCCTTTTAATTAGTTAGATAGTATAGATTTTCTACCAGTCTCCCCTTTTGTAGGCTTTGCTTCCCCTGTTGTGGGCTTAGTTTTTTCTGTTGTGGACTTTCGTTTCAACTTTTTCTGGATAGTCGGAGTTGTATTTATGGTCTTTTCTGATCTGGTTCTAATGAAATCTTTTAGACGAAAAAAATGATGACAAAGGGTCAGATATTTTATCTGAAATCCAAATTCCTATCGAATCCAAAAAATACTCAAACGTGTCTTAGTTTTAAGTAGTTCGGATATGGGGCAATATCCAAAAGGATATCTGGAAAATACGAAAAAATGAAAAATCCAAAGAATTCGAACTTTACTAAAATCCGAAGATATCCAATTATTCGAATAAATATCTCAAATAAGTGTGTGAATTGATCCAAAAATCTCCAAAATATTCGAAATACCCAGAAAATCAAAGTATTTCAGAAAACCTGAAATACTCGAATCTAAATATTTAACTCGAATTTATTTGAATACGAATCTATTTCAATCGAATCCGAACCGAAAATTTCAAATCTCGAAAGGGTATTGTAGACATGGAGTCATGTACTCGTATCCAACGAGGTATCCAAACTTTTCATCCATCTAAAAAAACAGATGAGTGTCAGAAATACTTAAAAATAAAATTATATATTCAAAAATATTTGTTATATTTTAATTTAAACAACTTAAAAATCCAAAATTGTAATTATAAATTCAAATATCTTGTTTTTTGGATAGTTTGAATAATTTTGAATATTTTTAGGTATCTTTTGAGTATGGTGCATGCACAACAATTAATTACATTGTGATTTTAGTAGAGTGAAATTTTTGACTATGGAGATACGCTAGAATCAATTTTTCAAATATACCAAAATTGCTTATTGTCTTTTCCCCTAACCTATTGAAATTTTGTTAATTATAAATATTTTCATTTGCTGACTAACTTGTTGAACTGTAGAGATGGAAGACTTTTCGGATTTCAAGGGAAGTGAATTTTTTCGAGAGAAAATCTAAGAAAGTTATGAACGTTAATTACAAACGAAGAATTCAAAAGATTCATCACTATCTCTTCGGATATTGTTTCTCCAAATTCAAATTCAAATAATCACGCACATCCCGTCACACCCAACAACCACCAACTTCCCGTGGATTCAGAATCTCCGATAAGTCAAACTCCGATGAAAGAAATCTCAATCGATGGCCGATGTCTCCAGGAGATTCTCCCACCGCATCCTCAGCTCCCGAAACTTGAACCGCCGCATGGCCGTCGCGTCTCGTCAGAGGAATCGTCGCATCCGCCGCAGAAACTCGCCGTCGAAATGGTGAAATTCATCAGACAAAGCGGGAACGCGATTTCGAAACGCCTCTCCTTTTGGCCGGATAATCGCGACGGATCGACGGCGGATCACGACGGAGCCGACGTGACTGAGTTCAAAATCTCTGGAGTCAAAGTTCTCGTCAAGCTGAAAACAGAAGAAGAGATCAAAGGGAGGATAACGTTCTTCTCGAGATCAAATTGCCGAGATTCCACCGCCGTCCGATCATTTCTCCGAGAACGAAACTTCGATTTCTCAGAGATCAACATCGATGTCTATACAGAGAGAGAGAAAGAGCTTATCGAGAGAACAAGGGATTCTCAAGTCCCTAAGATTTTCTTCAACGAGAAATACTTCGGTGGATTAATGGCGTTGAATTCGTTAAGAAACAGTGGAGAATTCGATCGGAGGATCAAGGAGTTCTTGTCGGAGAAATGCTCCGGTGATGCTCCGTCGCCGGCGATGTACGGATTCGACGAAGAGAGTAGTAATAAAAACGATGTCGTTGACGAGATAATGAGATTCGTTAGAGTTTTGAGACAGAAGCTACCGATTAAAGATCGTTTGATAAAGATGAAGATCGTCAAGAACTGTTTCTCCAGCGGCGAGATGATCGAGATACTCATTGATCATTTGGATTGCGGGAGGAAGAAGGTAACTCGTGATCCTCTGTCACGCACCTTATATTATTACCATAGACCCTCAGATCTTGTGGTCTGAAATCAATCTTAGTCTCTTAAGTTTAATCGAATCTAAAAAAGATTTCTTTTCCCAATTTTCTCTATGATTCATTGACTAATTATAAATTAAGATAGTTAATTCGGATATTATTTTTATAAAAGTATATTTTATAATAAAAATAATACATAAATATTGATGATTACGTATGTGATGTCTATTTAAAATTCATTTTAAGTTAAACGTATGTTCTCATGCAGGCCGTTGAAGTTGGCAAGAGGCTAGCCAAAAAACACTTTATCCACCATGTCTTTGGGTATATAAAATATATAATTTTATACAGAAATTTCTTAATTTGGTGGAATTTTCCTAAATGTTTATACTATTAAATTCTTTTTTTATAATGTTGCAAGTGAAAATGAGTTTGAAGATGGAAATCATTACTACCGTTTGCTAGAGCACGAACCATTTATATCAAAATGTTACAATTTTAGAGGAGCTACGAACGACATGGAGCCACAAAATGCAGCCATGGTTGGTCAGAAGCTATTCAAAATCATGACTGCGATTCTCGAGTCTTATTCGTCTAATGATCATTCTCTTGTTGATTACATTAGAATCAGTCAAAGCGAAGAATTCAGAAGGTACGGATTTCGTGTTAAGTTTTATGAGTTTCCAACTTAAAAAATTTAGCAATAAGTAGATTGATACATACCATTTCTGTATTATTCAAGTTCTTATCATATTTTCGTTATGCGGTATTATTTCACATACATTTTAGTGTTAAATTCGGATTTTGGTTTTAATTTTTCCGATTCGCATTTTTAAATAAATTGATACAATCTATATCGAGATTGAATTGATTCTCGTTTGGTTAATGATTTATGTATATATGGATGAAGGTACTTGAATTTGGCTCAAGAACTTCACCGGATAAATCTTTTCGAAATCTCAAAAGACGAGAAGTTAGCATTTTTCTTGAACTTGTACAACTCGATGGTAATCCATGCTTTGATAAGAATCGGACCTCCCGAGGGAATGATCGCAAGAAGATCTTTCTTTACAGATTTTCAGTATGTAGTTGGAGGTTGTTCTTATTCCCTTAATTCCATCAGAAATGACATCCTTCGTGGTGGTGCTCGCAGACTGTCTCCTCCATTTCTAATGCCATTTATCAACTGCAATTCAAGACACGAGGTAATTCATTATACCTTGAGAGGACATATCAATCATATTTATAGTATAACATACACTCAAAATTTTTTTAATTCGAATCTTGATCTCGGCCTATTGGATATCCGAATTCCGAATCTTGAGAATGAACTAGGTCGAGTTTTCAGATCTAAGGCACCCTAAGACTAGAAGATTGTCACCATCTTGTTTTTGTGACCTTATTATATTTTCGATCCTTTATGGCAGTTTTGTCTTCAAAAGTTGAATCCATTAGTACATTTTGGGCTCTGTGATGGGACCAAATCAAGTCCAGTGGTAAAATTTTTCACACCCCAAGGAGTTGAAGCTGAGCTCAAACGAGCAGCTAGAGATTTTTTCCAGAACTGTGGAATTGAGATTAACTTGGACAAGAGAATTATTCATCTATCAAGAATCATCAAGCGGTAATTAGTATATACTTTTACAATAACTTTTTGGAAAATTCAGTCTCAAGAATCATCATATTCAAGGAATCTTATAATATAGTTAAATATGACAATATAGAGCATTACTTTTATATGTTTTGTTGTGATGATTGTAGGTACAAGGAGGATTTTGGTGAAGATAAAAAAATGTTGAAGTGGATAATGAGTTATATAGATGCAAATAAAGCAGGACTTTTAACCCATCTTCTTGGTGTCGACGGAGGAGGTTCTGTTAACATCGTGTACCAAGACTATGATCGGTCTATCAATTGCTTAAATTAAAACTATTGATCCATATCATGAATGATTTTGTATTAAAACTCTTATAGATTTGCTCATGGTTCATTGGTAAGGTACTATATGAATCTTAAGTTTATGCTCTTTAGTCTTTACTCTTTAGCAATCAAAGACGATGGGTGATACTATGACATGGAGAATAGCAACTATATGGTCATTATGTAAATTAAGGAAGCAAGTTTTATATAATTTACAATTTTATAAGCAATTAAAGTTAGAGTTATCCATCAGATCTATGGTTTAAAAATAGTGAAACTTGGATCATTTGAAACTTTATATTATATATAGAGAAACTTTTAAGTATTCTTCCTAAATGTTCAAGCTTCATCTAAATTACACCCTTTTTAAAGTGTTTTAACATACTAACTACACTAGATACTATAGGGATATCTTATTATATAAAGCGGAACGCGTTCGACGTGAGTTTGATACATCGCCAAATTATAACTCACATGATTTCGACACTTATCACTAATCGATCGGATTATTGACATGTGTCAAGTATTTAAAATTTTCAATCTCACGTAAGCAAATTTTCTATTTTACCTAAATAAGTAATTTTTCTATTTCCTTTAAACATTGAAAGTGGAATATTAATTATTTTTATTTCTATTAAAACATTCAATACTAATGATTATATATGCAAATTTGATAAAATTATAATATTTAATTAAAAACGTTGTTTCACGTGATATTAAAAACTTAGATTAATTTGAAGAAGATTTGAAAACTAAAGACTTTCTTAATTTTTAAAGAATATCACGGAAATCTAAATACCGATACAATTGCTTGAAAATTATCGTTCTATGTTTGATTAAAATATTGGATTAAAAATTAAAAAAAACAATCAAAATTAGTAAATATCAAACTAAAATCGATAAAACTATTCGGTTGAACTTAACTCTCTATATTCGAAAAATCAGAATCGAATGGGTATTGTATTGAAAATCAAATAAGTATTTGAAATACTTAAAAAAGACAATTAAGTTATAGGATTATGTTCTAACCAAAAAAATGAAGGTAAATTTGTGTTCTAACCAAAAAAATTCAGAATTAAGTTATAGGATTGACAAAAAATAGTCATATAGGGAATTTTTACAATTTAACTTTCACTCTTGTACAGAAAAAGGGCAAAATGATAAGAATGATTTTGTTAAAAATGAGGTGATAGAAACTTAATATTGATTTTTTATGATCATTCTTTACAACTTCCTAAATTATAATTATAAATTTCAAGATAATAATTATTTTTATGATATGTTGTATATTTTTAAGTACCTTTTGTACAATACTTAATTACATTGTGATTTTAGTAGGTATGAAATTTGACAGGTTCATAAATGAATTAAATAATTTGACAATAGAGATTTAGAGATATGCTAGAATCCAATTTTTTCAAATTTACCAAATTTTTTTATTCTTTTCTTTCTTAAACCGTTGAATTGTTCATTCTTAATATTTACATTTGCTGACTAATTTGAACTCTAGAGATGAAAGACTTCTCAGACTTCAAGGGAAGTAGATTTTTTTGAAAAACCCCGAAAATTTTTGAGAAAGTTACAAATGTTATAATTATTTTTTTTTGGATAATTTTTTACATATTCAAACTCAAATAATGACGCACATCCTGCCACACCCAATTACCAATAACAATAAAGTACAGAGAAACAAACAAGAACAATAAAAGTTTGTACTTGACAAAAAAGAGAAGATATGATGTTTCATAAAGTTTTGATTTCAACCAGATTAGTCGTCGGATGCTCGTCGTACACCGAAACTTTGATGATGCTCCAATAAACTAACTAAGTACTGCCTACAACAAACGATTTTCGTCTAACATGTGCAAATCTACAATACAAACATTTTTTAAAGGTTTTTTGCCGGAAAAGTTTATTTTTTGTGAAAGACAACTTTTTCCAAAAAATGACTATTTTTATTTCTCGGTTGAGTAAAAAAATTTAAAAGAGATTTTTAGTCATCATTGTTTTATTATTTATTATTTTATTTTTTTCCCCTTAACCAAACACTAACTAGACAACCACACTTAGTTGAAGGGTGTATGGTCTTTTGCTCGAAATCAGGTGTCTAAATTACACAATGTGCGACTTTGTGTAATTGGCAACCACAAAAAACGTAAATGTGTAAACTTCTCTCTTATGATTGCTGACACCAATTAACGCTTTCCACTGCTGACACCAATTAACGCTTTCCGCATGGCTTGCTTGTGATTGTGACGTCTTCGATGAGCTTTTGGGCTTTCCACTTTCGACACTTTTTTCAAGCACACTTCAACTTATTTTATTCGAAATTTAAATTCAAATCGAAACATAAACTAAAAAGCATCTAAACGGATCTTAGTTTTGAGTAGTTTGGATTTAGGATAATATCTAAACGGATATCCGAAAAATATGAAAAAACCTGAAAAATTCGAAGAGTTTCAACCTAAACAAAAATTCAAAGATATCCAATTACCATAATAAGCATCTCAAAATAAGTGTGTGGATTGATCTAAAAACCTACGAATTACCTAGAAGATCAAAGTATTTCGGAAAATCTGAAATACTTGAACCTGAATATTTAACCCGAATTTTTCTGAACCGAACTCGAACCAAAAATTTCAAATCTTGGACGGGTTATAGGCATGGAATTCAGGACTCGTACCCAGTTAGGTACCAAACCCTTTCTTCAATTTTAAAAAAAATTATATGAGTATACGAAATACATAAAATAAGTTATTTATTCAAAAATTTATATTTTAATTTAAATACCTTAAATATTCAAAATTGTAGTTATACATTAAAAGATATTGTTTTTTATAGTTTGAAAATTTTTGAGTATTTTGAGCATGCACAATACTTAAATATGATCTTAGTAGAGATGAAATTTTGACAAATTCATAAATGAGTGAGTTAAATAATTTGACTACGGAGATACGCTAGAAAGCCTACTATAAATTTTTTTCTCATTTACCAAAATTGCTTATTTTCTTTTCCTAAAGTGTTAAATTTGTTCACTACAAAAAAAAATATTTCTTGAAAGTATCCTAACGTAATCTATATATCTATCCAAAACCAGGAAAGTATTTGAAATACTATAAAATATATTTTTTTGTTAAAGTTTTTTCTATTGAAATTGCAAGAGAATGGAAAAAAGTTTTACATAGCCAAACCCAATAACCCAACTACTACTAATCAAATGGAGACTAATAGTTCAATTAGAACCAAACTTGAACTAATATTTAAAATAGAACCAAATAATCGGTTGGACCACCTTCCAAATGCCAACTGTTTTTGTCTTCATCCTTTCTTGTTTCTCGATTCATCAAGAGACAAAGACTCCACGATATCCCAACTTTCCCAAATCAATTAGGGCTCCATGATTTCTTCTTCTTTTTTTTTCCTTGAACCATTAACCTCTTTGCAACCATTGTTGAAGCAAGGACATGAGCTCTCTTGAGCATTTGAGATCCTTAAAGAGAGAGCTCTATTTTTGGTTATGTCGTCCGATTACTTGAAGATTGATTCTGTTGATCGAGATGTATGGCGATGAATCCTTCCACTACGTTCGGACCATAGCAAGTAGATCGTCGCTTGCCAGGTAAGTTGAAGGAGCTGTTGTCTGATATGTGGCCATGAAGCAAAAGCTAAAGTGAGGTCGGCGATTATGTCATCCCATGATCTGGATCCGCTGAAATTACATGTTGCACTGGCTCGATTCCATAATTCCCATGAGTAATCACATCTAAAGAAAAGGTGTGCTCGAGATTCATCTCCTTGTCCGCAGAGGAGGCACGTTATGCTAGTATCAAGACCCCATTCTTTCATCCTGTCACGAGTAGGACACCGATTTAGAAGAAAAAGCCAAGTGAGAAATTGATGCTTAGGGATGCCTCCTGATAACCAAATTATCTTATGCCAAATATTCTCCTCTTCTTTTAACCTGATAGTCGAGTAGATTATGCTTGTAGAGTGCCCATCTCTTACATCTTCATTTATCCACCAGACATAAGTATCATCTTCCTCACTGAGTGTTACAGTTGACATATATGATTGCAGGGAGACAAGATTATTTGTTCTAGCTGGCCGAAATCTCCAACTCCCTTTCCTCCACACGTCAGCAAGCACAACATGACGAGAGATTCCTGTTTTCCGTGGCCCATCTTCACCAATGAAACAGAGGAGGTTTCCAAACGGAGTCCAATTATCTGACCAGAATTTGCAATGTCTCTCGTTGCCTACCTTCAGTTTAAGTCAGGTATATACTATGTCTCTTGACTTTAACATCTTATTCGCCATCCATTAGAGCTTTTGACTTGCTTTGATTGTCCAAAAATTACCTTGTTCCAAGAAACTCTAGAAGTATGGTTTCCTTCTATGGTACCTTTCCATAAAAATGCTGAGCATAAAGAATTGATTAACCTGATACATCTTTTTGGCAGTGAGAATGATGAAGACCAGAAAACATTTATGCCAATGATCACAGAATTTAGCAGTTGTAACCTCTCAGCGAATGATAATGTTTTTCTTGCCCAAGAGGTGAATTTGCTCTTAATACTTTGCAACAGAGGAGCACAGTCCATTATAGTCAATTTCTTAGTCACAAGAGGTAGACTAAGGAAACGCACAGGTAAGCAGCCATGTTTGATTCCTGTTTCTAGAATAATTCTGTTGGTTTCTTACTGAGATAGGCAGACTGAGTAAAAACTAGTTTTTTGCAGAATCACAGCAACACCCGATTTCTGCTCAAAAAGTTGAAGGATATTGAGGATAATCTTCACTGAGTTCAGCTCTCCATCTGTGAATATTAGAAGATCATCTGCACAACATAAGTGAGTTATCTTTATGTCCTTACATTTATGATGAAAACCAAATTCTCCTTCATCCGCTCCTTTATCTAACATCATGGACATGTAGTTCAAAGCAATGACAGACAAATAGGGGGATAGGGGATCTCCCTGTCTTAAGCCTCGTCTACGCTTGAAGTAACCATGGATCATTCCATTAAATCCCACAGAGTAGCTAGCAGTGCAGATGCAACCTTCGAGCCATCTCAGGAACTGCTCTGGCAAGTCCATTCCTCCTAGACAACTAAAAAGAAATTCCCACCTGAGAGAATCAAAGCCCTTCGCAATGTATATTTTGATCATTATTCTTTTGGGACCAAATTTCCTTTGATAACCATGCACCAACTCACTTGCCAGTAGCGTGTTTTCCATCAAAATTCTGCCCTTTACAAACGCAGTTTGATTTCTCAGGATAATAGTAGGCATAAGTGGTTTTAGTCTTGCAACTAGAATGAGGGAAATGATTTTGTAAAGGGTGTTACAACACGAAATCGGCATGTAATATGAGATTAAAGTAGAACCTGGCCTTTTGGAAATCAAAGCTAAGATAGTTGCATTTATTGTAGAGGGCATGAAGCTGGTTTTGAAGAACTGTGAAATGCTCTCTATGACTTTGTTTCCAATTATATTCCAGGTACTTTTGAAGAAGGCAGAAAGTGAATCCATCCGGGCCCGAAGCTTTGTTTGGATTTATTCGATGAAGTGTTTCCAGAATTTCTGAACATTTCGGAGGGGCAACCAAAATTTGTTTCAATTATGGGGAGCACCTATAATCACTGAGGTCTTGGAACCAGACAGGAGGGCAGACAAGTTGATGAAGAATTGGAGGCGCGAGAACTGTTCTGAAGTGAGTAACATCAATGTTACTTAATTTTGAATGTTCAGAGGTAATGTTTCCTTGCTCATCCGTCAGAGGTCTGATTGCATTGTACGCATTTCTCATTTTTATGATGTTGTGAAAGTACGTTGTACTTTGATCGCCTTCTTTGAGACATTGAATATGAGAACGTCGTTTGTAGTATGCTTCTTCAATGCTTCTTAAAAAATCCATTTATGATGTAGTTCTTTCTCTTGCTCAAATAGGTCTGGTGAAGGTGAGTTGAGGGTTGAAACCTGCACATATTTAAGCAAAATGTTAACTTCAAAAACTCTCAATTGGATCTGTGAGTAGTTGTTCCTGTTTATGCTCTTTAACTCTCTTTTTAGATTTTTTATTTTGTAACTCAAATTGGACAAATCATAGTTCCCAGGCTGCGAGATTCTGAACTGATTCCAGGCGCTTTCCATGGTTTCCATGAAGTTGGGATGAGAAATAAGGTAATTAAAGAATTTGAATGGTTTTGTTCCAGAGATTGGGAGAGGGGAGGACATGTTAAGGAGACAAAGGACATGATCTGAAAACTCCGGAGCAAGAAAAGTAGCAGAACTGTCATCATAGTTGTTCAACCAAGCCATATTGACAAGAAGGCGATCAAGCTTCTTACTGATTGGATCACTTGGCTGCTTATTCATCTAGGTTAAATTAACACCTTAATACCTCAAATCAAACAAGTACGACTGGTTTAAGCAGTCTCTTAGAGTACACATGCCCGACGTTAAATGATCAACTGATGTAGATGAATGTTCTGATGGATGAATGATTTGATTGAAGTCTCCTCCAACAATCCAAGGTAGTGAGTCCAACACGTAATTGGTATGTGTATTTATCATATCACACCATAGCTCATTTTGTTCTTCTTGAGAATTTGAGGCATAGATAGCTGTGAAATAAAATCGATGAGCTCCGATAATGGTTATTTCACAAGTAATAAAATGCTTCGTCTGGTGGAGTGGAATGACAACAACATGATATTTCCAAATGACAACAATTCGTCCATCTGCATCCATTGCATGATTTGAAAGGTAGCTCCAATTTTGACAGGTACGATTCATGACTAGGTTCAGGTTTGGTTCTTTTATATGAGTCTCAAGGATAACGCCAAAAATGGGTTTATAAGTAGATAACCAAGATATAAAAGGCTTATGCTTGTCCGGGTCACTTAGACCACGAACGTTCCAAAAAATCCTTGAATATTCATAGGTTTGGATTGGGATTCACTCCTTGGGGTAGGAGGAGATCCCCAACGGGAAAAGTAGAGGGTGTTGGATCTGTTTGTGGGTTCTGGTTTAGTGGATTGTTTGGTTCTGGTTGCTGGTCAGAAGTGGGGTAGATAGATGATGATTTGGAAGGGGACTGAGGGGTAGAGAAGGGGTTGGGAGAAATAACTGGAAGGGTTTTCTAGTGTTGTACGGTTGGCATTTTAGAGACTTTGTTTGACTTTGGAGGGTGAAAAGTAGTCCAATCATTTCTGGTGGAAGAGCTGTGGTTAAGGGTTGGGTCTATAGTTGGAAGAGGGTTAATGATTGGCTTCTCTTTCTGAACAGATGTCTGATTTGATGTTGTTCCTTTTTATGAGATATTGCTTGTTGTCTGAACCTTTTTTGGGACCCATACTTGCGTCACATTAGGACAAAGTTTAACATTGTGGCCAATATTTTTGCACTGTGTGCATGTCAGAGGGATCTAAGGATACTCAACTCTGATTTGAATGATGGAACCATCTTGTCGAAGGATTTCAAGTTTGGAAGGTAGTGGCTTTGAAATATTTGCCTCCACTCTAACATGTGCCTCATCCGGATTCACAAGATTGATCGTGAAATCATCCGTCTCATACGGTTCTCCTATGAGGCCAACAATGAAGTTGAGAGCCTCAGGATGGTTCATGTCTAGAGGTAGGCCCTTGAGATGAGCCCAAAGAGGTATACATTTCAATTCCAGTTCAGTGACGGTGGAGCCCCAAGGAACCACAAAGAACATTGCATCTCCAATATACCAAACTTTTTTCTCTAAGACCTTTTCCTTATGTAATCATGTGGAATCCTAATTAGTATTGAACGAGCAGTTGAGTTGACATGAATTTCAATCTTTGCACCCTTACCCCACATGTGGTTAATGATGCTTAGAATTTGTCTTGTAGGTGGAGTTTTGCTCATGAATCTGCCAATAATAAAGTCTTTATGAAGTGAAGCCCCTGCTTCAAAAACCGAGTCCAGTATTGTCACACGAGGGACTCTTTCTGATGAGTGAGCCACATGTGCTACCCTTTTCAGCTTTTTATCTGTTGCTTTCTTCAATTTATCTGCCCAGGTCTGTGTATTGTGATTGACAGGAAGCAGGATTGAGTTACCAGTAGCCTTACCTGTATGTGAACTTAGCTCAGCTTGAATAGTTGCAGAGGTGTCACTTTGGTACGAGCGACCAATTTTTCTGTAGCTTTAAGGGTAGGGGTAG
This sequence comes from Anastatica hierochuntica, assembly GCA_900406275.1. Taxonomy (NCBI): domain Eukaryota; kingdom Viridiplantae; phylum Streptophyta; class Magnoliopsida; order Brassicales; family Brassicaceae; genus Anastatica; species Anastatica hierochuntica. Next base: position 25,338 of record OVAN01001850.1, on the reverse strand, counting down.
CTCCAAAAACAAAGGCTAGAGGTGAATGGTCTTGGGAGGAGGATAAGGGGGAAATTCCCACCATGGTGGAGATTGGAGAGGTGGTTATGATAGGGGCTAGAGGGATGGAGCAGGGAGGTGGAGGAGAGATAACTTTGGGGTGGGGACAGTGTGGTAATGGCAGTGATATGGTCTGGGTTAGGAGCATATTTTTGGGGAGAGTTTGTGAAAGGTAAGGGAAAAGAGCAAAGAGAAGGGAGAATACCAGACTGAATAGCCATGACAGAGGTTAGGTTTTTTTTTAACAGTACTTTGGGTTGTATATCTCATTGAGAAGGGGGAATTTCTCATATTTGTCCTATTAGTAATAGGCTGAGACAGTTGTCTAGTAGATTGAAGAAGGGATTTGAGTACAAGCACCAATCTTGAAGGGTCAATTGAAGGAGGAGAAAGTGAGATTGGGGAGGAAGGAGTGGAAGAAGGGTGAGGAGAAAGGGGGGAATTTTATGAGAGCTAGATGGTTGGAAAGATCTGGAGGTTCAGGTGGCATCGGTGGAAGATTGCCCACTGCCGAAGTAAGAAGAAGCAGACCGAAATCTCTACCTAAGAGAAACCAGAGGTTTGCCATCTCTTTACTTTAAAATATTTGCAAAATTAAATTGAAATAACAAAAACATCCAAAATTGTAATTTATAAATTTCAAGATATTAATTATTTTTATGATATTCTAAATAATCTTTGAGTACTTTTAGGTTATTTTTGAGTAGTACTTAATTACTTTGTGTTTCTTTATAGATATTATGAAATTTTGACAAGTTTGTAAATGTGTTAAATAAATTTGACAAAGAAATGCTATTTTCAAATTTACCAAACTTGCTTATTCTCTTTTTCCATAAACTATTGAAATTTTGTTAATTACTAACATTTTCTCGTTTGTTGACTAACAACTAGATGGAAGACTTCTCAAATTTTAAGGGAAGTGAATTTTCTCAAGAAAACCTGAAAAATTCAAAAAATGTTACGAACATTATCGAAAATGAAGAACTCAAAAGATTCATCACTATCTCTTCGGATATTGTTTCTCCAGATTCAAATTCAAATAATCACACACATCCCGTTAAACTTAACAACTACCATCTTCTAGTCGATTCAGAATCTTTGAGAAGTCAAATTCTGAGGAAAGAAATAAAAGGAATCTCAATCGATGGTCGAGTTCTCGAGAATATTCTCCCACTACATCCTCAACTCCCGAAACTCGAGCCGTCGGGTGGCCGTCGCGTCTCGTCAAAGGAATCGTCGCATCCGCCACAAAACTCGCTGGTGAAATGGTGAAGCTCATCCGCCAAAGCGGGAACACGATTTTGAATTGCCTCTCCTTTTGGCCGGATAATCACGACGAGTCGACAGTGGATCACAACCGAGCTGGTGTGACTGAGTTCAAAATCTCTGAAGTCAAAGTTCTCGTCAAGCTGAAAACAGAAGAAGAGATCAGAAGGAGAATAATGTTCTTCTCGGGATCGAGTTGCCGAGATTCCACCGCCGTTGTTGGAAGTGGGCTTGGCATCCACTCAATGTCATGCCCATTTTCAAGATTATTCCCTAATAATAAAACCATATGTTAAAGATTTGCCCATTTAAAAGCCTTGAAAGGCCCGTCAGAAAATTGGGCTTTAGCTTGAGAGAAGAGCCCGCAACTTGTAAAGGCGACATCAGCATGGAGGACACTAGTCCGCGCTACAGGACAAAGCGCTACAATCCAAACCCCTGACATATGCAATAGCCTGCACACGCGGCTGTGTGTCAGAGTAGGCTTTCTCAGAGCCCGAGATTATACAAGGTTGGCCAAATCTGACATAGAGGTGACAAGGCAGCCCTTGATAGACTAGCTGCCAGAAGGATAGAACAATTTACAAGGAAAGTTGACTAAATACCAAAGGGGAAAGGTACGATGCCATCTCACAGCATCCCTGCAACCCCAACAAGGCCGATAGTGACGAACCCCCAACCTCATCTAGCACGGCGACTTAGAACCCAGAGTCCGGAATAACAGAGGTCGGGAGCTCGTTAGTAGCCCCAATACCTGTTCCAGGAGTAACTCCTCAGCCTCAGCCCGACGTGACAACCATTTTAGTAGACCTGGTACAGAAGATCGACACCTTGGCCCAAGCCACCGACTCCCGATTTGAAGCACTGTCGCACTCGCCAGCCTTCTACAATCTGGGTGCACCCAGGACGCACCGTTTGTCCACTCCAAGAAACTCAGTCAATGGGTTCCTCTGGTATACAACGAAAATTGTTCTGGGGGAAACACACCACCTCTAGAAGTCGTTCCTCAAGCAAACAACACGCCCCTGCAGACTGCATAACAAACTACCAACCTGACCCATGGACAATACGCAGAAGGAGGCCCATATGCTCCATACCAGCATGCTCCACCGACACTCACCCTCTTCCCGGCAGCACCCATGGAAAAGGACCGCGAACTCGAGCTAGTGAAGCAGCATCTGCAAGACATCAATTCCCGTGTGCATCGGGCTGTCAACGTAGCCCCGGAGATAGATCAAGTATTACGGGAATCCCAAAACGTGCCCTTCACCAACAAAATCACGCACTACAACATACCACAACCCGAAAACATTTGAATCCCAAAATATAGTGGGACAACAGACCCCAGTCAGCACCTCACCACCTTTAGTATAACCATGGGATGAGCTCAATTTTCTCCGAAGAAAAGGACGCATGCTACTGTCAGCTATTTGCAGAAAATCTAGAAGGGGCAGCACATAGATGGTTCTGCCGTCTGAAAGCGGACTTCATCGACAATTTCCACCAGCTCTCCACCGCATTTTTGAAGTACTAATCCATGTTTATCCACCAAGGACATTCGACCGCAGACCTCTGGGCCATGGCTGAGGGAAGGAAAGAGAGCCTTTGGGACTTCATAGCCCGATTCAAGGAAGTAACCTCCCGCATGATGATAACCGATGAAGCCGCACTTCCAGCTCTATGCAACACCATTTGGTACGAGTCGCCTTTCCGCGACGACTTGAAGATAAACAAGCCCCAAACTCTAGAGGATGCACTCCACCGGGCTACGCTTTTCATCAAGGTCAAAGAGGAGAAAGCCGCCTTAACTAAGAAATATTCGAAATCGTGAACGACAAAAGAAAATAAAAAGAACGCCGAAGAATATCATGAGCCCAACCAACATTACATCGCGAACTAAAAGGAGAGGCGAGCAACAACTATCATGTCGGAGATGGGAGGGGGCAGCAACAACAGCCCGCGTGGATGAAGCTACAGAAAGTAACAGACTCCATCCATAACAAGTATTGCAGCTTCAATCAGAGGATTTGGCACGAGACCTCGAATTGTAGGCATCTAAGAGACAACATGATAAACAAGTACGACACCGGAGAGATCATATTGCCGGGACACGACGAACATAAAAGAAAGTTCACTTACCGCCACCAGAAATACGATACGGAGCAACAAGGGAACTGAGGGAGAGACCGACGAACCGACGAAAGGCGTGTCGACGAAAGACGCTCTAACGATCGACGAACTGACGAAAGACGTACCGATGACTGACGCGTGCACGAAAGACACGCCGACGAACGACGGACTAACGAACGACGTGCTGACGAACGATGGGGAGAAGAGTGACGAGTCAAAGAACAAGCTCTTACTCCCCAGAGGCCAGTGTATGAAACCGCCATGCGAGACAAAGAGTACGAGTACCCGACCGAGCCATCGCTAACCCCACGAAAAAGGGTAGCGATGATCATGGGTGGTCTGTCAAAAAGCACAAGCGATATACTATCTCATCAGTAAAGTGGGCTGACCTGCCCAGCCCATCTGCCACAGAGTTCTTTAACCTGAATCCCGTAATCAGCTTTACGGACCAAGACATGCTCGGAGTCCATGCACCTCACAACGATCCTTTGGTCATTGAGCTACTAGTAGCAAACTGCGAGGTTGCAAAAGTAATGATCAACATTGGGAGCTCCGTCGACCTCATCTTCAAAAGCACTTTCAATCGCATGGACCTCAGGGATCATCCCATCAAATCTTCCCCGAAGCCGCTGACTGCTTTCAATGGCGATTCAACAATGTCCATAGGGTCAGTCAAGCTGCTCGTCCACGTTGGCGGAGTCACCAAAATCGTCATATTCACCATAATCGACACAACCACAATCTACAATGTAATCATTGGTACGCCTTGGAGATACACGATGGAAGCTGTCTCCTCAACTTACCATCAATGCATAAAGTTCCCAACACAACTGGAGTTCGCACAATACGAGGAGATCAAGGAACAGTCCGAGAATGCTTTATAGAGGAGCTCTAAATAAGGAGGACCTTTTCAATTTCAAACAACCAACAACGGGCTACGATTGCGTCACCCGATGAGACCTGAATGAAAGAGCCTCCAAGGATGGAAAGGATTCTACAAGTTAGCAATAACGATAGAGATATAACCCAATGCGTCGGAATCGGGGAGCAACTCGAAGATTCAATCCATAACAAGCTGGTGAGCTTCCTTAAGGAAAATGCCTCCACTTTCGCCTGGAGCACGGCGGACATGCCAGGTATAGATCTGATGATCGCTTGTCATGAATTGAACGTTGACCCAACGTACAAGCCTATCAAATAAAAGCAGCGCAAGCTCTGGCCAGAACGCGCTCAGGCCAGAACGCGCTCATGCCGTCAATGAAGAGGTGGAACGATTAGTAAAAGTGGGGTCCATCGAAGAAGTCTGCTATCCGGACTGGCTCGTCAACCCGTTTATCGTGAAAACAAAGAGCGGTAAGTGGAGAGTCTTCGTCGACTTCACGGATCTGAAAAAGCTTGCCCGAAGGTCAGTTTTCCCCTCACGCACATCGACTGGATAGTGGAGGCAACTGCAGGAAACGAGCTGCTCTCATTCATGGATGCATTTTTGGGCTACAATCAAATCATGATGTACCTAGATGACCACTAAAAGACCACGTTCATAACATATCGAGGGATATACTACTACCGAGTAATGCCTTTCGGGTTGAAAAACGCTGGAGCCACGTATCAAATACTCGTCAACAAGATGTTCGCTGACCAGCTTGAGAAAACTATGAAAGTGTATATTGATGATATGTTAGTAAAGTCCACCGTTGCAAAAACTCACGTCGACCACCTGTGCATGTGCTTTGCAACCTTTAACCAGTACATAATGAAACTGAACCAGGAAAAATGTACATTCGCAGTCACATGCGGGGAGTTCCAAGGCTACGTCGTCACGCAGAGGGGGATATAAGCAAACTCGAAGAAAATCAAAGCAATTTTAGAGTTAGCCTCGCCATGCAACACGAGAGGGGTGCAACGTCTAATGGGCAGGATAACATCTTTGAACCGTTTCATATCTAGGTCAACCAAAAAATGTCTCTCGTTCTANGGGGGGGGGGGGACAAGCGGTTCGAGTGGGATGAAAAATGTGAGAAGGCCTTCGAGGACCTCAAAGTTTACCTCTCCACGCCCCTAATCTTATCCAAGCTCGGTAACTAGGAAACGCTTTTCTTGTATATTGCCATCTCAGTTGTAGTTGTATGTGTCGTACTAGTCCGTGAAGATAGGGGAGACCAGAAACCCGTGTTCTACATAAGCAAGACGCTCGACGGTGCAAAGTCGAGGTATCCTACGCTAGAGAAGCTCGCATTAGACATCGTCACAACAACTCGAAAATTGCGTCCATATGTCCAATCTCATTCGATCGTCGTGCTAAAAAATTAACCCATGCGAATGATACTTCATAACTCGACGCAATCGGGAAGGATTGCCAAGTGGGCTGTCGAGCTCAGCAAATATGATATCGACTACTGAACACGCATCTGTGCCAAATCGCAAGTTCTGGCGGACTTCCAAATCGAGGTGCCCCCGAGCTAACTGAAGCAAAGTCTGAGGCCAGCCCGTGGACACTGCTCACCGACGGATCATCAAGTCAGCACGGTTCTGGAGTTGGAATCAAGCTGGAATCACCAACACACGAGGTGCTTGAATAGTCCTTTTGTCTAGCATTCCAAGCCTTGAATAATGAGGCAGAGTACGAAGCCCTTATCACGGTCACGAAACTTGCAATCGAGCTTGGTGCCAAGCGCGTAAATGCGTTCTGTTATAGTCAATTGGTCGCCAATCAATTCAACGGAGAGTTCAAAGCAAAAAACGAACGAATGGACGCATTTCTTGGCGTGGTCAAGAAACTGGCAGAAAATTTTGACTCCTTCGACCTCGCGAAGATACTAAACGAAAACACGTTGGTTGACGCACTTGCAGCCCTCGCCTCTACAACTGGTCCAACAATCCGAAGGGTAATACCCATAGAATGCATCGACCATCCTAGCATTGAGCTCCCAAAAGGAGTACTCGCCATGATCCACCTCATAGACCAAGATGAAGACGATCTCCCGGAGCCCGAAAATCGACAGACCAACAGCTTGCACGATGCCGACACATTGATAGGACATTCCGACTGGCGTATGGACACGAAGCTGTACATCGTCGACGGTACGACCCCATACGACAAGTAGGCAGCCCGACGCTTGAAAAAGAGAGCAGCCCGCTACGCTCTCCTCGACGACAAGTTATTTCGCTAGAGCGCCATCGGAGTACTACTGCACTGCATAGTCGGGGAGGAAACAACCAGAGTATTGCATGAAGCGCATGAAGACGCCGGTGGAACCCACTCCGGAGGCCGCCGCCTAGCACTTCAAATCAAAAATGCGGGATTCTATTGGACTACCCTGCTCAGAGATTGCGAGGAGTTCGCCCAAAAATGTGAGAAGTGCCAGAGACATGGCACCACAATTCACATGCCAGCACATGTGCTATCTTTAGCAACAGTCCCTTCTCCCTTCATGCGGTGGACTATGGACATTGAAGCCCCAATCCCTCGGTCTAGACAAAAGAGATGCGTGTTGATCATAACAGACTACTTCACCAAGTGGGTCGAGGCAAAAGTTTATGCCAAGATCATGGTCGTCGACGTGCAGAACTTCATTTGGAAATATGTCATCTGCAGGCATGGGCTCCCATTCATCACCGATAACGGATCCCAATTCACATCCTCCAAGTTTAAAGGGTTTATGCCCGTTGGAACATCTGGTTGAGCAAGTCTACTCCATGCTACCTGCAAGGGAACGGTCAGGCCGAAGCAACCAATAAGCGACTTGACAGATTCAAGAAGCGTCTAAAAGATAAGAAAGGTCTATGAGCTGACAAGCTGGAAGGAGTTATGTGGTCACATCGAACAAGCCTGAGAAGCGCGACAGGACGCACCTCGTTCTCTTTGTCTCACTAGATAGAAGTTATGTCCCCAGCTGAAGTTAACAGTCCCGAAATACGAAGAATAATGCTCACCTAGCAGCCCGAAGAGAACGAAAAGATGCTAGAAGACAACCTAGATTTCGCCAAAGAACAACGAGAACAAGCCCTCTTGAGAATACAGAACTATTAGAGTCAAGCAGCCCGATATTATAACAAGCGAGTCAGAGGCTGACATTTTGAAGAAGGAGATTTTGTGCTCAGAAAGACCTTTGAAAACACAGAAGAACGCCCACGAACAAAGCTTGGGGCCAACTGAAAGGGGCCTTACCTCATCTCAAAGGTAGTCCGACTTGGCGTTTTCGAACTCATGGAGATGAACGGAGAACTAGTACCTAGATCGTGGAACGGACTACACTTGGAGCGCTTTTATCACTATAAATGAAGAAACCAAGGTAACGATACCATGACCACTATCACCCTTTGTACTCTTGAACTACGGCTGGCTTGATCCCCATCGGGGTACGTAGGCAATCCCTTGCAGGGTGCAGTTGTTTATCTTTTTTTTAAAAAAAAAAGAAGAAACAATGAAAAGAAATTGAGAAGGAAAACTCCACGTTTCACAGAAGAACTTGAACACCTACTAAGGAACGCTATTTCAACTCGTCACAGAGAGTTATCGTGGCCCAAACTGACTCCACATTTAAGTCGGTCTATTCTGCGACCCGCATTCCACATGAATGCAGTGGGCTGATCACCCACACACTTTTATGGGGAACGAGCACGCAGCTCCTCTCAGTGGCCCAATTGAATTTAAACTCTAAAGTCGGGCCCTACCCGTTATATCGTGCTGCTAGAATAAGCACGATGAACGCACAACCAACAACACGCCGGACTTCGCCTGTGATATCGTGATGATAGAATAAGCATGATATGAACACAAGGTGAGTGTGCGCCATATCATACTTGAAACATCAGCTAAGAATACATATGAAGAAAATAGTAAGTCAGATATCTCCCGACACGTCGTGTTAATAGAATGAGCACGATGCAAAACAAAAGAAAGACAAAATGTGAAACAAATAGTTAGATAAATAAAAAGTAGCATCACACAAAGAGTACGGTTACGAGCCCATCAGGCTAAAAGTTCTGAGAAAACAAACAAAAGAGCTCACGACTCAAAGGGAACACGAAACTCAAACAAAGTTCATAAAGCAACAAAAAATAAAAGGATGATAGCAGTCCATTCACTCCTTATCGACATCATGATCACCTCCTGCATGCTTGCCACTTGACTGGGCTAAGCTGGATCCATACTGATCCACTCCGAAGGGAGCAATGATAGATGAATCATCACGAGCCTCCGCATCAGAGACCGGTTAAGGAAGCACGAAATCCCCGTCATTTAGCTACGTCACATCTTGGGAAACCAAAAAATCATTTACGGCCTTTAGCTTAGCCAGTACTCCCTCGATGAAGCGGGGAGGTGCGACAATCTTCTCCTTCTTCTCCAAAGAAGCCAAACACCTAAGGTTGCCAGTCAACTGGTTGGTTCTAGGTAGAGATCCTTGATTCGGCTCTGTCCGTAACATACTGCTTGCACTTCTGGAGATGATTCTGAGACTGTTCCCGAGAATGCTGATGGCGGCGATGCTTAGTCTCAAATTTATCAGCAAACGCAACACGAAGGTTGGAAATTTGAGACTATACGTTCCTGTCTCGTTCATTCTGTTTAGCAATGAGCTCTTGGTTACGACGGCTAAGGTCAACAAGTTGACCATTGCCTGCGTAGCTTCCCACTCCACCTTCTGCAACTTTTCCTTCAAGTATGCAACCTCTTTCTGCAGAACTAAGAATTCACGAGCATGCTCTGCATATCTATCCTCTACAACCTTTTCTTTCTTTGCCCTAGCCTGGTCAAGCTTTCTCATCCACTTCCATTCAGACCTCATTAACTTCTTTAGATGGCAGTCATAACGATACGCCATGTGAGAAGTAAAAAAGGATAATTGCAAACAACAACAATAAAGGTTACCCCGAAAAGATAATAAAGCACAATTATTTCACTCCAACTTACCCGATGAGCCTGGCGAGCAACATTCTCAAAATCATTCGCATAGATGAAATCATCCACCTCTTGGAAGGTTATCCCATCACCAGCCACAACTCGATTCAACTCACTGTAGGCTATCAGGTCATTCAAAATCGAGGAGTCACCCTCGTACTAAAAAAACCCGCATGTGGAGTCTGATCTCTTCCTAAAAGTCAACTTAGGTGCAACAACCGCCTCTTTACCCTTCTCATACGGATCAACAACTCTCTTCACCATCTGGATCCCTTCATCCTCTTCCAGCTATTTGTAACTTCCTTTAACTCCCTCCCTTGGGTGAATATTTTCCAACCCGATCCCTGTCACGATCCTCCTCCTCCTCCTCCTTAACACAACATCATCAGAAGACTCCCCGTCCGAGTCACTCATCAAGTCAAGCAGCCTTCTCCTCTCTGCAGCCCGCCTCCTCCTGGCAGCCGCGATGGCATGAATTTCGTCCTCAGTCAGCATCCTTCCCTCCTAAAAACCTTCTTGTTTACTGCAGCCAACTCCTCAACAACTTCTCTCTTGACCTCCTTCACCCTCCTTTCAGCAGCATCGATCAAATCAGCAGCCTCCTTGTTCCTCGCAGCCACTTCCTCTTCAGCATGTTGGCTCCCAACAGTCTCCTCTCCTCCAGCAACCTCTGGTTTGTCAGCCCGCTCCTCCGCGGTAGGCTCTTCAGCAGTCCATTTTTCTGAAGCCTCTTTAGCAACAACCTCATTAGCATCATCCCGAAGGGATGTTCTTACCTTTTTCAACAAAGGTACCTCGTCCTCCGGATCATCTGAATCGTCGAGCCCCCGCTTTTTCACAGCCGAAGGAGGAGACAACACGTCTGTGGCATCTACATAATCCCTCTCCGAGCCCACAGTCTCGTGAAAAGACGACTCGCCAGCACGAGGATAAATAATAGCTTGCTAAGATGCATCCCCATCATCCTCCGGAGAGTCGTAAAGAGAAGGGAAATCAAGCTCAACCTTTCTCAAGCCTATTTGCGGATTGTTTTCTTGAGAATATGGAGTTGAGTCCGGAGGACAAGCAGGAAGACAAAAAGCAGTTGTAATCAAACCACCATGATATCAATAAAAAAGGTGATATATTATTAATAATATATCGGACTGCCTCACCAGAACGAAATCTCTCCAAATTAGGTGGAATGAGATTGTCTACAATCTCCTCCCAATGCGTGTTCAGATGACCCCGATATAGCGTGATAATTGCCTCGAAGCGAGCCTTGTTGGAATAACCCGGAGCTCGATTACCTGCAACAAGAAAAAGAAACAAAATTAAAATAGCGAAGAAACCCGAGTTCTCAGAGGATTTAGCGTTTAAGGCGAAGACACCAAGAAGCCCTCCTAATCTTCGGGCTGAGCAAACTACCAATAGTACGCCTCCACTCTGTTATGTACACCCTGTCTGGCTCGTGAAATTTAGAGGAGCTAATCTTCACAAAGAAGTACTTCTTCCACGAAGCCTCAACCCAATTGTGATTCCCCCAGATCAACTTATTCCCCACCCTGAAGTTCACATAAAAGGTCCCGGGAAGCGTATTCATAACACTATTACTAGACATCGCATCAAAGAAGGAGACAGTCAGCTCGAAACCAAAGATGTGTCCGATCACCAACGCATCAATAATATTCCCAACAGTGCCTGCAGACAACTGGCATAGGGACAACTCGTATGACTCATAGTATGCGATGTACAGTTGGGGAATCGGAAATAAAAGCCCAACCTGCGTAAAGTATGATTCGTGCAAACATACATAGCCCGCCGGCACATCCCATGGTCTCTGATTGGGCTCTAGAACTAGAATCTCAAGCCTATCTCCAGCCCAACAATACTGTTGCAGCTTCTCAATACCCTCTTCCTGAAACATAGAGGGACCAAACGCATGCGGACTCCTCTTCTTTTTATCGGAGTCACTCTCATCCTTCTTGCTCTTCCTCTTTTTGGAATAACCCACTGCCGATGTAGGATCAGAGAGATACCATCGCTTTTTCCCCTCTTCTTCGGAGGAGCCTTCGTGCTCACGGGCTCAACGATGAGAGCCCTTTTGGTACTCTTTTTACTAGAGGCCTCCTTAGCAGCGGGCTCTGAGTCCCCTTTCATCCTCTTTTGTGACTGTGAACCAGACGGAGGTTTCACGGCAGTTGAACTTTTAGCCACCTTCTTCTTTTTCGGCGCCATTGAAGAATCTCCATCACTATCAGAGATCTTCTTCCCTTTCTTTGAGTCTCTCTCCCTCAAGGCCCAGAGAGAGAGAGATTTTCCTCAGGCTCTCGAGGCAAACCGTGCCAAGAACCAATTATTTCCACCAGAGACGAAGTGGAAGAGGAATTAGAAGGAGCCGGCGATGGAGATAGAGTCTCAACTGAAGAAGGAGTCCGAACAAGAGTAGATTTCTCAGAGGATTCAGTCCTCTTGCCGTCAGACATTGCAAATATATTGGTGATCGAAAAGAAAAACTAAGGGAAGCACGATAAAAATTGATGAAGAACCAAAGAAGCGGTGAAGCGACGAAGAAAAGAAAAAAGTTGAAAAAATCAGAGAAAAACTTTTAAACATAAGATAAGAGAGGACGAAGAAGAAATACATGAATAAAGTGATGAAGTAGTAAGAGGAAAATTAATTCACGGAAAGAAGAAGGAAGAAAAAATTAAGAAAGAGAAAGAGTGGAGAACGTGATTGGACGTAACCGTCCCCACCAACTGACGTGTCCCTTTTTTTAAACCACTAGCACCACATTGCAGGATCCTATTGGCTAGCAGTCAGATCGCGTTCAAATTGTAGCCACATCACCCAGGAACCCGAGCTTGATAGGACACGCGGCATAAAGCAGTAAAAAACCCGCTAGGCCATGATGATTAGCCCTATGGGTGCCGTTCTCACTCCCAAAGAGAGGCGGCAATAATGGAAAATAGGGGAATAACCTTTTAACCTAATGGAACCTTTCTGCTTACGCGACACTTCGAGCCCGAATAACACAACTCCTCAAATCGCAGCACGAGAACATGGTTTACGGATTCAATCTTGGAAACGACCTGAGAATTACTTCGCATCCCGCAATAATATCTATTGGCCTTCTCCAGAGCCTGCTTGTCTTTCAGTACGATGCATCAACAGACTGAGGGGGGAACTAATGTTAGAGGTGGGTTTGGCACCCACTCAATGCCATGACCATTTCCAAAATTATTCCCCAAGAATAAATCCATGTGCTAAAGGTCAGTCCATTTAAAAGCCTTGAAAGGCCCGTCAAAAAACTGGGCTTTAGCCTGAGAGAAGAGCATGCAGCTGGTAAAGGCGACATCAACATCGAGGACACTAGCCCACGCTACAGGATAAAGCGCTACAGTCCAAACCCTGACACATGAAGTAGCATGCACAGGTGGCTGTATGTTAGAGTAGGCTTTCTCAGAGCTTGAGATTATACAAGGTTGACCAAACCTGACATAGAGGTGACAAGGCAGCCCTTGATAGACTAGGTGCCAGAAGAATTGAACAAGTTACAAGGAAAGTTGACTAAGTACCAAAGAGGNCCCCCCCCCCCCCCCGTCATAAATGCACTCTGTATCTACAAATTGGTTATTTTGGGAAAGACCAAGTTACGAGACAGCCTGCGCCTAAGGGCGGGCTGTCAGCCCTAAGTCACGAGAACATCTTAAGAGAAAGGGAAAATTGGAGGGAAAACCCTCTATAAAAGAAGGACCTTGGCAAAGGAAAGGCCAAGGTGAAATTCATTAGATTCTCATACACATAAAACTTACAAAAAAGAACTTTGCTCTAAAAATGTATTTGATTCCGACATTAATCGAGCTTCTTCAATAAAACGGGACTTTCGACTCATTGAGCCTTACTCTTCACTTTTCTTCTCTTCTCTTCTTCCCATCATTTCCACTTCACACATCCTTTGTCTTCTAGTCCGATCCAAGGACTACCTTCTTTAGTCGTCCGATCATTTCTCCGGGAACGAAACTTCGATTTCTCGGAGATTAAATCGATATCTATATATAGAGAGAGAAAGAGCTCATCGAGAGAACAAGGGATTCACAAGTCTCTAAGATTTTCTTCAACGAGAAATACTTCGGTGGATTAATGGCGTTGAATTCGTTAAGAAACAGTGGAGAATTCGATCGGATAATCAAGGAGTTCTATTTAGAGAAATGCTTCGGCGATGCTCTGTCGCCGACGATGTACGTGTTTGACGAAGAGAGTAGTAATAAAGTCGTTGTCGTTGACGAAATGATGAGATTCGTTAGAGTTTAGAGACAAAAGCTACCGATTAAAGATCGTTTGATAAAGATGAAGATCAGGAAAAATTGTTTCTCCGACAGCGAGATGATCGAGATTCATATTGATCATTTGGATTGCAGGGGAAGAAGGTAACTCGTGATCCTGTGTTACGCACCTTATATTATTACCATAGACCCTCAGATCCTGTGGTCTGATTTCAATCTTAGCTGCTTAAGATAAATCGAATCTAAAAAAAGAATTTTTGTGGAAGTCCCATTGGTCCAGTGGTTGACCAAAGGTTAATTAATGCTTCTACACCAGGAGGTCAAGGGATCAATTCCCCGAAGAAGCGCAATTTATTGCAGATTAATGGAGACAGACTTATAAGAAGTCTTCAGCGTGATGCAAGCGAGGACCGTTCGTCATGTCAGCAGATAGAACGAAACGAAAAAAATTTTCCAATGAAATATTGTCTTAGTAGTAGTTTCTTAAACTTTGTAATAGCAATAGTAATAGTTTAGACGATCAAAAAAAATTCCCCCAATTTCTCTATGATTGATTGACTAATAATAAATTAAGATAGTAACTTCGAATAATATTTTTACAAAAGTATATTTTATAATAAAAATAATACATAAATATTGATGATTACGTATGTGATGTCTATTTAAAATTCATTTTAAGTTAACGTATGTTCTCATGCAGGCCATTGAAGATGGGAAGAGGCTAACCAAAAGACACTTTATCCACCATGTCTTTGGGTATATAAAATATACATTTTTATACAGAAATCTATTAATTTGGTCGAATTTTCCTAAATGTTTATACTGTTTTTTCTTTTAAATGTTATAAGTGAAAACGAGTTTGAAGATGGAAACCATTACTACCGTTTGCTAGAGCACGAACCATTTATATCAAAATATTACAATTTTAGAGGAGCTACGAACGACATGGAGCCACAAAGTGCAGCCATGGTTGGTCAGAAGCTATTCAAAATCATGACTGCGATTCTTATTCGTCTAATGATCATTCTCTTGTTGATTGCATTAGAATCAGTCAAAGCGAAGAATTCCGAAGGTACAAGTTTCGTGTTAAATTTCATAAGTTTCCAACTTAAAAAGAGTCAGCAATAAGTAGATCGATACATACCATTTATGAATTATTTCACATACTTTTTAGTGTTTAATCCGGATTTTGGTTTAAATTTTTCTGGTTCGTATTTTGAAATAAATCAATACAATCTATGTATCGAGATTAAATTGATTTTAGTTTGGTTAATGATTTATGTGTATAAATGGATGAAGATACTTGAATTTGGCTCAAGAATTTCACCGGTTAAATCTTTCGGAAATATCAGAAGAGGAGAAATTAGCATTTTTCTTGAACTTGTACAACGCGAAGGTGATCCGTGCTTTGATAAGAATCGGACCTCCCAAGAGAATGATCGCAAGAAGATATTTCTTTACTGATTTTCAGTACGTAGTTGGAGGCTATTCATTTTCCCTTAGCTCCATTAGAATTGACATCCTTCATGGCGCCGCTCGCAGACCGTCTTCTCAATTTCTCAAGCCATTTATCAATTGCAATTCAAGACACGAGGTAATTCATTATACCTTGAGAGGACATAGCAATCCTATTTATAGTATAACATGCACTCGAAATTTTTTTAATCTGAATCTTGAACCCGGCTTATCGGATATCTGAATTTCGAATTTTGAGAATGAACTAGGTCGAGTTTTCAGATCTAAGGCACCCTAAGACTAGAAGATTGTCATCATTTTGTTTTTGTGGCCTTTGTTGGAGTTAGCTTGAAACAAAGACTTGTGTCACAAGACAAAGAGGGAAAAGGAAAGTTCAAAAGTAGATAAGTTTAGGAAATATTTTTTTTTTGAAATTTGGTAATTATCTTAGTGTTTTCCTTTTAGAAATTGGTTTTAGTATTCTATATAATTAGCCGAGTCGTGGCTATAGAAGTTGTTAAAGATTTTAGGTTTTGTATGAGTTTCCTAAAGCTTAATAAAGTGTTTTGAGGTTTTGAGTTATTCATTGTATTTTACTTGTGTCGATCGATCCAATTAAGTCCTTTAATTGGTATCAGAGCTTTGTTTCCTCGACAAAATCTCGTGATCCATCATCACCTTTATCTGACACCATAAAATTGATCACGTGGTCCTTTTTTTCTCTGTTATTTGCGTGAAAACATAGCAGCCATAATGACCGATATTACGCCAGCTACAAGCATGGCCGTAAAGCCAAAGGAAGCAGGAGGACCAACATCGATTAAGTGCCCAATGCTTAATCAAACCAACTACACCGTGTGGGCAATCAAGATGAAGGTTGTACTTAGAGTCAACCACGTTTGGGAAGTCATAGAAGGAACTATGATAGATAGCGAGAAGAACGACATAGCCATGGCCTTGATTTTTGACTTCATACCCGAGACTTTAGTACTT
The DNA here is from genome assembly GCA_900406275.1 of Anastatica hierochuntica. NCBI lineage: Eukaryota > Viridiplantae > Streptophyta > Magnoliopsida > Brassicales > Brassicaceae > Anastatica > Anastatica hierochuntica. The sequence goes on along the minus strand of OVAN01001850.1, from coordinate 9,288 downwards.
TAAGTTGGCGAGTTAGATGAAGCTAAGAAGGTATGGGAGGCAATAAGAGCAAGACACATGGGTGTGGAAAGAGTAAAAGAGGCTCGTTTACAAACTCTCATGGTCGAATTCGAGCTTCTTAAGATGAAGGATAATGAGACAATTGATGAATTTGCCGAAAAGCTGTTTGAAATATCATCAAAGTCTTGTGCATTAGGCATAGAAATTGACGAACAAAAGCTCGTTAAAAAGTTCCTAAAACACTTACTCATAAGAAGTACGTACAAATTGTCACTTCTCTTGAGCAAGTGTTAGACCTGAAAACAACAAGTTTTGAAGATATCGTTGGGCGTTTAAAGGCATATGAAGAACACATCAAAGATGATGATGATGATGCCCAAGAAGATCAAAGCAAATTGATGTTCATGAACAACGAAACTCGGCCAGAGACTCGTGCTAATTATGCCTATAATGGTGACTTTAGAGGTAGAGGTCGCGGTGGATAATATGGGCAGAGGTCAGGGTCGTAATAACGGTCAAAGAAATCTGTCAAAAGTCATATGTTTCCGTTGTGGCAAGGCTGGACATTACGCTCTAAGCTGCCCTGATCGACTATTAAAACTGCAAGAGGTTCAAGAAGCTGATGGCTCAGAGACACAAGAGGCAGATGAACTCATGTTGAATGAAGTTGTATACTTGAATGAAGAAAAGATAGTACCAGAAAGATATGAGACAAATATTGGTGAAGGAAACATCTGGTACCTTGATAATGGAGCAAGTAATCACATAAGTGGGGATAAAAGATATTTCTCAAAGATTGAGGAAACTGTTACGGGAAAAGTTCGATTTGGTGATGACTCAAAAATCGACATAAATGGAAAAGGTACAATAGAATTCCTAGACAAGAACGGTGAACCAAGGACAATAAGTGATGTCTACTTCATTCCTGATTTAAAAAGCAACATAATCAGCCTTGGACAAGCCACAGAGTTTGGTTGTGATGTAAGAATGAAGGATGAGTATTTGATAATGCATGATCGAGACGGGAAGCTAATTGCTAAAGCTTTGAGATCAAAGAACAGATTATACAAGGTTCGAATGAAAATCAAGGATATCAGCTGCCTCTTGTCGACCACTATCAGTACATCAAAGCTGTGGCATGCAAGAATGGGACATATCAATTTTGAGACACTGAAATCGATGGAACATAAGGAGCTCGTCACGGGAATACCAAGTCTCAACTTTGAAAAGGAAATTTGTGGTTCGTGTTTGCTCGGAAAGTAAGCACGAAAATCTTTTCCATTGTCTGCGACATATCGAGCTAGTAAGATACTCGAACTTGTTCATGGAGATCTCTGTGGTCCTATAACACCATGTACAGCTGCTGGAAGTAGATATATCTTTGTCCTTATCGATGATTATTCAAGGTATATATGGACAAGTCTTTTAAAGGAGAAGAGTGAAGCTTTTGAGAAACTTAAAAGATTTAAAAGCTTGGTGGAACGGGATTCGAACTCGAGCATACACACATTTCGGACGGATAGAGGAGGAGAATTTACCTCACACGAATTCAATTCTTTCTGCGACCACATGGGAATAAAGCGTCACTTGACGGCTCCCTACACTCCTCAACAGAATGGCGTGGTCAAAAGACGTAATTGTACTTTGATGGAGATGACCAGGAGCATTTTGAAGCATATGATGGTTCTAAATATCTTATGGGGAGAATCAATTTGTCACTCTACGTATCTCTTAAACCGAATAACTACTAGAGCCATCAAAGACATGACTCCATACGAGATGTTTTACGGCAAGAAGCCAAACATTCTGCATCTTCGAACCTTCGGCTGTATTGGATATACAAAACTTGAGGCATCACACTTAAAGAAACTCGATGACAGGTCACGAGTCCTTGTCCATTTAGGCATGGAGCCTGGTACAAAAGCTTACCGAATGCTAGAGCCTTTATCGCAGAAAATAGCGGTGAGTCTTGATGTTGTGTTCGATGAAGCCAAGACTTGGAATTAGAATCAATCATTCTCAGAAAAGGAAAGAGCTGGAAGGTTTCGAATCATCCTTGGAACTTTCGATAACCACGTAATCATCGAAACAGAACAAAATAATGAAGAAACAGAGTTGCTTGCGCCTGAAGGTATCGAGCATAGTGACAACAATGGCGGAAATTCAGTAACAGGAGCAAACAAGGAAGACGAAGGAGAAGAAGAAGTTTCATCTGAGAATATTTCCCATAGAGAAGAAGATATAAACACAGGACAGCTTGTGTTGAGGCGTTCATCGAGACGGAGTATCAAGCCGAGATACCTTGACGATTACGTGTTGTGTGCTAAAGAAGAAATTGAGTTGTTGTTGATGGATATTAATGACGAGCTGAGCTGTTATGAGGAAGCCAGTGGTTCTCGTGAGTGGATTCTCGCGTGTGAAGATGAGATAAGATCGATAACCAAGTTCGTGTCATGGGACTTGGTAGATCTTCCGGAAGGGGTGAAACCAATTGGTTTAAAGTGGGTATTTAAGCTGAAAAAGAACTCAGATGGAAGTGTTAGTAAACATAAATTTCGTCTCGTTGCAAAAGGGTATGTACAACGACATGATGTGGACTTTGATGAAGTGTTTGCTCTGGTAGCTTGAATTGAAACAATTAGGCTACTCATCAATCTCGCAGCTTCTAAAGGTTGGGAAATTCATCACCTAGACGTCAAAACAGCATTCCTCCATGGAGAATTTAAAGAAGTAGTCTATGTAATTCAACCAGAAGGTTTTGTTGTCAAAGGAAGCGAAGACAAGGTCTATAAGCTGAAAAAACCTTGTAAGGTCTTAGACAGGCTCCAAGAGTTTGGAATGATAAGCTCAATCAAATAATTCAAGAACTTAAATTCTCAAAATGTCTTAAGGAGCCCTCAGTATATAGAAGAACCGCGGATGGTAATACTATTCTAGTTGTTGTTTACGTTGATGATCTTTTTGTCACAGGGACAAATTTAAAGGTGATAGAAGAGTTTAAGAAAGAAATGGCAGTACGGTTCGAGATAAGCGACCTTGTTAAACTAACGTATTATCTTGGAATAGAGGTAATACAACATGAGGAGAAGATTGTGCTGAGCCAAAGTCGTCATGCGACTAGAATCCTAGAAGAAGCAAGCATGGAGGAATGTAACTTGGCTCAAACACCAATGGACTCAGGGCTTAAATTTTCTAAATCTGAGAATGAGAAAGAGATCAATGCGACGACATATCGCAAGATCATTGGTTGTCTCAGATATTTGTTGCATACAAGACCTGATTTGTCATATTGTGTAGGAGTGTTAAGTCGATATATGCAGAGCCCGAGGGAGTCGCATGGAAAGGCGTTGAAGCAGTGCCTTCATTACTTAAGAGGCACAACTTCGTTTGGTTTGATCTTCAAAAACACGGTTGTGGGAACTATCAAGTTGATTGGCTTTAGTGACAACAGTCACAATGTTGACCCAGATGACGGAAGAAGTACGACTGGTCATATATTTTATCTTGGAGAAAGTCCAATAACTTGGTGTTCTCAAAAACAAGAGATTGTTGTTCTCTCATCCTGCGAAGCTGAGTTCATGGCAGAGACTGAAGCAGCAAGACAGACGATATGGCTACAAGACTTGCTCGGTGAAGTTCTTGGAGCGCCAAGCGAAAAAGTGACCATACGGATATACAACAAGTCAACAATAGCCCTTACCAAAAACCCTGTGTTCCATGGACGAAGCAAGCGCATCCATACAAGGTATCATTTTATCAGAGAATATGTCGAGAAGAATTTAATAATGGTCGAACATGTGCCGGTTAATGAGCAACGAGTTGATATCTTGACCAAAGCATTGGGAAGAATTAAGTTTGCTGAAATGAGAGATCTCATTGGCGTTTGCAATTTGGAGAAGGAAGGTTTTAAGCTTAAGGGGGAAAATATTGGAGTTAGCTTGAAACAAAGACTTGTGTCACAAGACAAAGAGAGAAAAGGAAATTTCAAAAGTAGATAAGTTTAGGAAAAATTTGTTTTCAGATTTGGTAATTATCTTAGTGTTTTCCTTTTAGGAATTGGTTTTAGTATTCTATATAATTAGCCGAGTCATGGCTATAGAAGTTGTGAGAGACTTTAGGTTTTGTGTGAGTTTTCTAAAGCTTAATAAAGTGTTTTGAGGTTTTGAGTTATTCATTGTCTTTTACTTGTGTTGATCGATCCAATTAAGTCCTTCAGCCTTATTATATTTTCGATCTTTTATGGCAGCTTTGTCTTCAAAATTTGAATCCATTAGTATATTTTGGGTTATGTGATGGGACCAAATCAAGTCCAGCAGTAAGATTTTTCTCACCACAAGGAGTTGAAGCTGAGCTCAAATGAACAGCTAGAGATTTTTTTTCGGAGTTGTGGAATTGAAATTTACTTGAACAAGAGAGTCATTCATCTATCAAGAATCATCAAGTGGTAATTAGTCTATACTTTTACAATAACTTTTTGGAAAATTCAGTCTCAAGAATCATCATATTCAAGGAATCTTATAATATAGTTTACTATGTTAATATAGAGCATTACTTTTATATGTTTTATTGTGATGATTGTAGGTACAAAGAGGATTTTGGTGAAGATAAAAAAAATGTTGAAGTGGATAATGAGTTATATAGATGCAAATAAAGCAAGACTTTTAACCCATCTTCTTGGTGTCGAGGGAGGAGGTTCTATTAATATCGTGTACCAAGACTATGATTGGTCTATCAACAGTTTAAATTAAAACTATTGATCCATATCATGAATGTTTTTGTATTAAAACTTCTTCTAGATTTGTTCATGGTTCATTGGTAAAGTACTACATGAATCTTGAGTTTCTGCTCTTTAATCTTTACTTTTTAACAATCAAAGACGATAGATGATAGTCTACATGAGGAATATTAATTATATGGTCACTATGTAAATCAAGGAAGCAAGTTTTATATAGTTCACAATTTTATAAGCAACTAAAGTTGGAGTTATCCATCAGATCTATAATTTAAAAACTTAGTAAAACTTAGATCATTTTCAAACTCTACATATAGAGGAACTTTTAAGTATTCTTCCATTTTTTTGTGCGCAACTATTTTATTCATCATTTCAAACAAGTACAAAGGAAAATGCTACATCGAACAAACTACCATGTACAAGACGATAAACAAATTTAGAACATCCAAAGTAATAAGTAGATAGATACAACAAACTTGTTAAAGTTTGATAACACATCATCAACGAACTCGAATTTTATTTTTACCACTTGTGAATGTTCAAACTCTATCTAAGTTACACCCCTTTTTTAAAGTGTTTTATATAACTAATCACATTGACTACAACAATCAAAACTATTCAAGGCAGGAGATTTTCAAATATTTTTTTCCCAAATAAATAGTTTTTCAAGTAATATATCTAAAGAAAATAATCTGAAAATATATTAGTGGTGTTCGTTTGGCAGACGCAGTTTCCTGCGGCTGCGTCTGCGTCAATCTCGTTTGATTGTTGTTCGTTTGGTAGACGCAGACGCTGGTTTTAGACGCAGACGCTAGTTTTATCAGCGTTCGCCGCGTGACGCAGCGTCTAGACGCAGTACCTGCGTCAATCAACCGAACAAACTTATTGTGAATTAGCATCATCTATATATGGACCTATAGGTCAATTTTATTCTTACGTGTTTAGAGTGGAAGCTTCATCTTCTTTTTGGAAAATGAGTAGAAGCTTTTTTATGTTATCATATCAACATCCTATTTGCTTTTTTCTTCTTCTTTTCTTTTGAATTATTGGCACCATTGTCTCGACTAATCCGGGGATAAACAGATTCCTAATCAAGAGTTTCTCGAAAAGTTATATAAGATCAAAACATCGGAAACCGAATTTATAAAGTATAAGTTGTCACGCATTCAAATTTGCTTTAAGTGGAATCAAACTTCCTTTGCGAATTTAGAGCATGATTATTGCAAGGATTTAGAAAAGTTTTAAAAAAAAATTATTAGAAAGGGTTCTTAAAATCTAATAATTCCTTGTAAAAATTTTTTAAATAATAATCATGCTCTTAAGTTTTAATATTTGGATTGTTCAACCATCCTAGCACTACACATTAGTTAACATCCTCTTTTCCTTTCTTTTGGTATCGAAAGCCTTAATTTTGAACTAATTCTAGAAATGAAAATTTGATGATGACAACCTTTTCATGGTTTGATTTTTCTTTAATTTTATTATAACTAGATGAGGGAGATGAGTTATGTTGGAACTCGTAATGGTTTTGACCATTTTTACGGTGGAATTTCAGACGAAATCGTTCGTCGAAATGTCTAAATTTTGGACACGATATAATTGTTGCAGTGAAGACTATCATATAGTGTATTTATACGTCAACTCTAAATAGATTTGAATGGGAAATGAATGTATAAAGTGGGTTACTTGTATAGTATAAAATGAAACAAATATAATTTGTCCCACATTACAAATTTTAATGAGTATTCACTTATCTATAAAGTGGAGAATTTATAATTAGGTCAAAAACCTTAATTACACAATGGTGTACTAGGAATAAAAACATTTAAATGCAATTCCTTTTTGACTATATTTTTTGTTTGGTCCTTCGCAACAATCAATATGTTTGAGTTTTTGTAACAACCAAATTATGACTTTATTATGAGAATGAATTATCATAATTACCATTTAGTGGATTCTCCCCTTACTGCACATACACAAACGTATGTGTGAGACATGAGAGTAGCTTGGCTATAAAACCATGTGCTCGTCACCTCATTCTGATAGAGAGGAAAATCGATCACTATAAACACAATTCCTCATGATCTTTGTTTATTATTATTTTTTGGTTTTAAACTTCGAAAGTATGTGCACAGAAAAAAAACTTCGAAAGTACTACATTTTGTTAGGTTCCTTAGTTTCTATTTCAAATAATGCGAAATAATCGATGATGCGTGGTGTATCATGAGACTTTTGACTGCATAAGATTGTTACACTACGGACAATAAAAGAATTAAGGAAAAAGTGTCTCATTTCTGCACAAACTACTCTTCTCGTTCACATACTACTAGATTTTGGTCCGTGTCAAGCGCGGGATTATAAAATTTGTTAGGATAAACATTTGTATTAATATTGTATTTTCAATAGTATGGTAAGCTATATGCATTTCCCATTTATTAATTACAAAATTTATGCAAGAAGAAAAATAATATATTAATCTACCAAATGTTTTGTTAGGGTTGCGAAATGGGTATTTGGTTCGAGTTTGGTTGGGGTAATTCAGGTTTCTGGTTTTTTGTTTTTGAGTTTATTATACGTTCAGATATTTTGAAAGTTCGGTTGCCATTCAACTCAATTCATTTGGGTGAAGAACCGATATGTATTTCAAGTGTTTCTGATATTTTGAATATTTTAAATACTTTTTTTACTCTTAGATATTTTTCGGGTATTTTCATGGGTATTTTTCTTATAATTTTTGGTATTTTGGGTATTTTTGTTATGTTTATAAATAATTATGTTTAACAAATTTTAGATATATAATTAATACTCTCTTCGTATCATTATAATTGATGTTTTAGGGAAATTTGTTTGTATCAATTAGACGATGTTTTGAATTTCGAGTGCAAAATTAATTGTGATTTTTATCTTTTAGACTATTTGTATTCTACCGATTGTTTTATTATTGGTTGAAATATGTTTAAGTAGATAATAAACGATGTTTTATTTTAGAAAAAACACAAAAATTAAATGTTTTCTTAATTTTATTTCGTGTTATGTAATATTTAAACATAATATTTTGTTTACTTTTGAGGTTATAAGATATATATTGGGTTTATGTTATAAAACTAAATATTATTATAGAGATTTCCACTGCAATAAAATTTTATTAAGTGAAATGTTACTATTGGTAGAATATGATGACTTGTTCTTTAATTTGCTTTATAAACGACACATATGCTTTTTCTTCCTCAGTAACTCTCTCCGTCTTCTCAATTAATATATAAGATTATTAAAAATTAACCACAAAGTGATTGTGTAAAGTAATTTTTTTTGTGTTTACACTAGAAAAATAACTAAAATTGACATGAAATGATTATTCGTTACAAACTTTATTTCGTGTTATGTAATATTTAAACATAATATTTTGTTTATTTTTGAGTTTATAAGATTATTATAGAGATTTCTACTACAATAATATTTTATTAAGCGAAATGTTATTATTGGTAGAATATGATGACGCGTTCCTTAATTTGCTTTACAAACCACACATATGATTTTTTTTTCTTCAGTTTCTCTTTTCGTCTCCTCAATTAATATATAAGATTGATAGTATTTGTACTTTTATTTAAGTTTTTTTGATAAAAATAATTTTATTTATGTTTCTATCATTATCAAGAAAAATTAATTAGTTTGAGATCGGAATATAGTTTGATACGACATTTTTCCATGTATTCTAATTGTATAATGGATCATTTAGTTAAAAAACCTGGTTACCAAATCCCCTAGATAAAAGGTGGATAAATAAAAAAAAGTTTTCTCTTAAACATCGAAAAAAGAAAAAAAAAGGAAAGTTTTTGGATTTGGTTTTTCTCTTTGGCGATAGAAAAGCGACCGTAACTACGAAACCGTTAACAGGAAAGTGAAGGCGATCTTCTGGATTCTCTCGATGGCCGGCGAATCATGACGACGGGTAACGGAGCGAAGAAAGATTCAGGGATGAGCCCTAAGGTTTTGTTTTATTCCATATTGCTTACGCTTCAGTACGGTGCTCAACCTCTAATCTCCAAACGCTGCATCGGTGAAGCCATGGCGATTTTATGGCAATTAAGCGGTTATCTCCTCGCTGCGTATTCAGCAGTTGAGTTTTGTCTCTCTCGGATCGTGGGTCACCGGCCTAAATCTCCCCATGATCTTGAGTCTCCTACCACATCGGTTATTCGAAGATTTTCCAACAGTCATCGTTATCGTTTGGTGATGATCCGAAGATTGAAACAAATCCTTTTGGATTTGTTGGGTAAAAGAAGACCGGCACGGAAACCACCATGGATTTATTGCGTTGAGAAGAGATATGTTATGATGATCAAGATGAAACCGCATAGGCAATGGATGATTAGTAAACGACAAGATACATCAACTAAGTTGAAGTTCAAACGTCATAACGATCGAGAAACATTTACAACAACATCAACACCAAATAAATTCATGAAGGTAGGCTTAAGAATATGTTGTCAGTCGATCTCAAGTGCATGAAGGGGGGACATAACAGAAGTATTCTGTTAGCCCGTAAGGCTTTTGTT
>OVAN01001849.1:0-37487 GCA_900406275.1 Anastatica hierochuntica | reverse complement strand
AACAATGGTGTCTCGACGTAACCATTGAGGATCATTATCGCCGGCGGGAATCGCACTGCCATCGAGGTGACCCAACACATCAAAGGCAAGGCAATGCATCGAGAACAACTCCCTCCAAGCATCGTAGTTGTGGTCGTCGAGATCAAGGATTAAAGGAATGTGTGATTTGATATTGGTCACACCTAGGGCGCGCTCGATATGATTCGTAGCAGCGGCCATGGAGAAAAGAAAAGAACAAGAAAGGAAAAGATGAAGAGAAAACAGAGGTTTAACTAGGAACCCTCTGATACCATGAAAGTGTTTGTAAAGTGTGTTTCTCTCTTATTCCTTCATTAACGATGTACAAGAGTTTATAATGTATAAACAGTTACACAAAATCAGGGAAAGTCAAAACTATAGGAGGCTATATCTCAGGTAGCTAAGTAACAAAATATTGACATATTCTATCAATCGGATATGAGCATTATTGTAGCCGGAGCTTCATTTTTTGATTTGAAAAATGTCGCTTGTTGAACAATATGGCTGCTTATCCGACCTGTAAGCATAGCAGATAAAATAACAAACACATGAATGAATTGAAGAATCTAAACCCTAAACCCTAAACCTTAAAGCTTACTGGTAACGAAATGTTTAACGAGGATTCCAGTGGAAGCAAGCTCTCGCATGATGTGAGAAGGGATTTCGTTAAGGTTGCTGACGGCGGTGATGGTAACAGGACCAAGGTAGCCTAAATCCATCAAGGCTGATTCGATACTCGGACGAACCCGTCGAGCATCGTAACCATCCGGAACCGGACAGCTGTTGATATCCCACCACACCGCCGTTTTAGAATTCACGTACTCAGGCCTCGCCTTCAAATTATTCATTTTGACCTAATCAATATCAGAAGCACCCTCAACTCATCCAGGGCTTCTATGAGCTATATATACCCCAACTAAATTTAAAAACCATAAATAACCGAATCAAATAAACCTAACCACCCCCAATGATTTCAGATTTCTAAACCTCACCAAAAAATCGAACCGAATATCCAGACGCCCACCCGGCTGGGCTGAGCGTTCTGTTCTTGGGGTGGTTCATATCGGTTCTTTCGGTTTTTGGGTAGTTCGATTTTTTTAGTTTTGGTATATATTTATGAATCAAAGTAATTTTGGTTCGTTTCAGTTCGATTTTGGTTACTTGAAAGCGGAATCGAAAAAGAACAGAAAAATTTTCGTTTTCAAATCGGGTTCCGGTATTTTCGAATAGTTCAGATATTTTTTGGTATTTTTGTATATTTTCTGATAATTTTTTTATTATATTTTTTCAAATATATTTTGCGTATATTCAGATCTTTAGGATAAGTTCATATCAAATTATTTTTTGTTCGGGTTTTTTTTAATTTATTTCAGGTATATTTGGCTATTCGGTCTAAAATATACGAAATATCTTAGACTATGTCACTATATTTCGGATATTTTTTACTTCGATTCGGATAGGTTCGATTCCGATTCTTTTGATTTTTAAATATTAGTATCATTCGAGTATTTTTAAAGTTCGGTTATAGTTATGAAAATTTTGGATTTTTCGATTCGGTTTTTTCGGACCGGATAATATGCCCACGCATACCCGGGTCGGGTGTGGGCCCAACGGATCGTCGGGGTGGCTCTGCACGCAAAAAAAACATAATAGCGATTAGCCAACAGATTAAAAAAGAGGCAAAGGAGAAAAAGAGTTTTGTTTGTTGGATGAGTAAAATAAAAATAAATGGCTGTTTTGACCTCACTCAATCATATCGTCGTCTCACTATCACTCTCTCGTTTCCCTTCTTCTTCATCTTCCTCTCACAATCTCTTCTTTTCTCCATCCTTCTCTTCCATCAGAAGAAGATTCAATCTCTTCTCTCTCAAACCATCTCGCTCTTCTGCAACCATGTCGTCTTCTTCCCCCGACACTGCTCCAAAGCCAACCACCGCTCCTTATGGCTCCTGGAAGTCCCCCATCACCGCCGACACAGTCTCCGGAGCTTCGAAACGTCTCGGTGGCACCACCGTCGATTCTCGCGGCCGTCTCGTCTGGCTCGAGTCTCGCCCCAATGAATCCGGGTATGTCTTTTGATTTGATTCCTTTCGTATATTCAAACAAGTTGAAATACCTAATTGACGATGCGAGCTTGTGTTTTTGGTTTAATCATCGATTGAAGGAGAGGAGTTTTGGTCATCGAAGGAGAAAAACCTGGAGATGAACCTATCGATATTACACCTAAAGAGTTCGCTGTGAGGACTCTAACTCAAGAGTATGGTGGTGGTGCTTTTCGGATTTCATCAGACGATACACTTGTTTTCTCTAATTACAAAGATCAGCGACTTTACAAGCAAGCCATCACCAACAAAGAAGGTGATAATAAACTTCTTCATTGTTTCTTTATAGTTTTAGATTTCTCGATGCAAGTTTTGATACTGTCTTCTGGATGGTTTTGTCTTTCAGGTGCATCTCCGAGGCCGATTACTCCAGATTATGGTGCACCATCTGTTACTTATGCAGATGGAGTCTTTGATGTGCGCTTTAACCGTTACATAACTGTTAGGGAAGGTTGGTTAGTCTCTCTACTGTTTAGTATTGGTTGCTGTTTGATGATGTGCTAATTATGTTTTGTCGCGATTTACACGTTTAACTGATTGGTTTTGAGTATGCAGATGGTCACTTGGATAGATCAAACCCAATTACGACAATAGTGGAGGTCGATTTAAGTGGAGAGACACTTGAAGGTGAATTAGACTTACTTGCAGTGAAAGAGTCTACATGGGATGTTAGTTATGTTAAGTTGCGTATATGTTTCCAACTATGGTCTGGTTAATACCGCTAATCATTTGGCACGTATTTGTGTTCTTCTTGATATTTGAAATCCAGAACCAAAAGTACTTGTGAGTGGCAATGATTTCTATGCATTTCCACGTTTGGATCCCAAGAGTGAGAGACTGGCATGGATTGAATGGAGTCATCCTAACATGCCTTGGGATAAAGCAGAACTCTGGGTTGGGTACATTTCTGAGAGCGGGTGAGCATGTGCTAGACTTTTCAAGTAAACGGCATATCATAATTTGTTAAAATTCTTAATACTGAGAGTATTACCGCGGATCTTTAACCACTGGTTATATTTTTTTCTCCTCCTACATGCTTTGTATTAATTAGAGCTATATTTTTTTTTGCAGAAATATTGATAAACGTGTATGTGTTGCTGGTTGTGATCCAAAAAATGTCGAATCACCCACTGAGCCGAAGTGGTCCTCAAGAGGTATATATGTTAGTTACTCTACTCGGTTACCAGGGTCTTCTGCACTAAACGAACTTCTTTTCTCTCTGCTTTCTTGGTGTTTCGACTCTGCAATTATCTTCTCCTAGTTAGCAAGTGACTAGGATTGTTCAATAAACTGGAACAGGTCGATCTACTCTCATGTTCTGGACTTTCTATCTTTATTATTTTTAGCAATTTAAGCACGCCATGGAAGTCTTATCTGAAACTATATTCTTTCAGTGGATGTAATCATGATTGTTCTCCAAACTATCGCATGTTTTATTGGAGCTGTAATTTGGTGATTAAGTTAGTATTTCGCATATTGTAATTAACTCTGTCAAGCATGGGTATTTCTCATAGTTTCAGTTGACCTGAGACTCTCTACTTGATTGTGCAGGGGAACTTTTTTTCGTAACAGACAGAAAGAATGGATTTTGGAATATTCATAAATGGGTAAACATCCCTCAAATTTTCAAGTTATAGTTAGTTTATAATGTGCCTTTACGCGTGTTATGCTGAGAACTTGTTTTAGATGAAATAGGGTTAGTTTTAAATCACTAATCAAAGCCTGGAGGAAAGTTTTTTTCCTTGACTTCTATGAAGTTGATTACAACTATAAAATTTGAATCTTTGTTCTCTGAGGCAACTGTGATCTCATACTTCAAAAATTACAAAAAAAAGGTTTCTCTTAAACTGTAAATTTAACTGGCGCACAATTGTGGACTTGTTAACTTATATTTCTTTTTCCTCATTCTCTGTGTTACAGATTGAAAGTAGCAATGAGGTGGTTTCTGTATATCCTCTCGATGGTGAGTTTGCAAAACCACTATGGGTTTTTGGTACAAACTCCTATGAAATAATCGAGTGCTCTGAAGAGAAGAACGTAATTGCATGTAGCTATAGGTAATACTGAGTTAAACAAAAATTCAAATAGATCCAACCACTCTCTGATTTTCCATTATATTTGTGCGGGAAACATTGTGTTTCTGTCTTGATAATAATTTATTGTTCGTGAATGCAGGCAGAAAGGGAAGTCATATCTAGGCATTGTGGATGATTCACAGGGTTCATGTTCTCTTCTTGACATTCCCTTGACTGATTTTGATAGCATTGTAATATATCTTTCTGTCTAAAATTTGTGCATTGAATTCTCAAAAAATTTGAAAGTAACGGAAAATTGTCCTTTTATTTTCAGACATTAGGGAACCAGTGCCTTTATGTTGAGGGAGCATCAGCTGTTCTTCCACCATCAGTTGCCAGGGTGAAAATGATGCCCATTTTAGATCTGAACTGAAGATAAGTTGTCTGATGAAAGTGGTAGCAGTAATGTATATTTTCTCCTATCAATAGGTAACATTGGATCAGAGTAAGACAAAAGCACTCAGCTCTGAGATTGTTTGGTCTTCTTCCCCCGATGTTTTGAAGTACGAGGCATACTTCAGCGTGCCAGAGTTGATTGAATTTCCAACAGAAGTTCCTGGTCAAAACGCTTATGCTTACTATTATCCTCCAACCAATCCGCTCTACCAGGGTAGCAAAGAGGAGAAACCTCCGTTGCTAGTGAAGAGTCATGGTATGCTAGTGCTTCCTCAGTTTCAAGCTTTCCGTTTTAAATTTGTGCTTCATTCATAACATAAATATTGCAATCGGCTATACATGTTACATTTATCATTTTTGTCGACAATCTGAATTTGCAGGAGGACCTACTGCTGAATCACGTGGGTCCTTAAATTTGAATATCCAATACTGGACAAGTCGAGGGTGGGCATTTGTTGATGTCAATTATGGTGGAAGCACAGGTCTGTTGTAATTGTGTCAAGTTATTGTTTCCATTTTAGCTGCATTCTTTTCCCCGAAACTCGGTAACCCCAATGTTACACTTGTACATTTGCACCCTAGTTAGCCTGGTCAAAGTATTTCATCTTTAGAGTTTAGACACTCTGTTTTCCGATTTCCCGTTCTCACCATGACAGAACAGAAACGTATGCTTATTGTGACAAAGTGTTAACATTGTTTTGAAGGTTATGGTCGAGAGTATAGGGAGCGGTTGTTACGGCGGTGGGGTATTGTCGACGTTGATGATTGTTGTGGCTGTGCTAAATACTTGGTATGTTCTTTTTACTTTGCCTATTTTATGTGGAGCAAATTTATAAGTAATTCACAAACATTTTTGGGTTGGGCAGGTGTCTTCTGGAAAGGCAGATGTTAAGCGTCTCTGTATATCTGGAGGTTCTGCAGGAGGTTACACAACTCTTGCATCATTGGCTTTCAGAGATGTATTCAAAGCTGGGGCTTCCTTATACGGAGTGAGTACAGAACCATTCATTTGTCTAAACATTTAGCGAAATTACTATCTTTTGCAGTCCCGTTTTTCGTTATTAATTTCTTGAAAAACTTACCTATATTGTTTGAAGACCTTTCAAACAACTGATAATAATTCATATTAGTTTGGCCTTTTTCAATGCAGGTGGCAGACTTGAAAATGCTGAAAGAAGAAGGTCACAAGTTTGAATCCCGCTATATCGACAATCTTGTTGGTTAGTCAAACTCATTAACGAGTGAATTTATCTTTCCTTTAATTTTTTGCTCAGCTGCCAAAATTCTTGAATATGTAATTGCAGGAGATGAAAAGGATTTCTATGAGAGATCTCCAATCAACTTTGTCGATAAGTTCTCTTGCCCCATCATTCTTTTCCAAGGATTGGAAGACAAGGTTCTTATACTTTCTGCTCTTAGTTTAGTCCTTTTTTGTTTTTCTAACTCCATACACTCTCTTCCTCGATTTACAATTGGCTGTTCTTGAATATCTCTTGCTAATGGCTTTAATTAGATTCATAATTTTCTGCATTTTTGATAGTTACTGATCTGTATAAACTTCTGAACGCATTGCAGGTTGTAACTCCGGATCAATCTCGTAAAATCTATCAAGCATTGAAGGAGAAAGGTCTTCCTGTTGCTCTTGTCGAGTACGAAGGAGAACAACACGGTTTTCGCAAGGTAGATGCTTGCGATCAGTTGCGTTAATAATAACAAGTCGTAAGGGTCCCAGTGAACTTATAATTGTTGTTTCTTTTAACGAACAGGCGGAGAACATCAAATACACACTGGAGCAACAGATGGTGTTCTTTGCCCGAGTTGTTGGAGGGTTCAATGTAGCAGATGAGATCACTCCTTTGAAAATCGACAACTTTGACACTTAAAAAGTTATGTTGTAGTTGTGTCAAGCTTCTCTTTAGTCTTATAAGAGTTTGCCTCTACTTAGAAATAATCCAATTCCATGGTGGTTACTGGTTACTAGACATGTTGTTTAGCTTTTGTTTTTGATAAATGATTCGTAGTAGTAATGTTGTGAGATTTGTCATTCTACTTTTAAAGCCTCTTTAAAGTTTGTTTTACAAACATTTTAAGAGGATCGGGCGAAACTACACGAATCTTGGTTCTGTTTAAAGAACAACACTACTTGAATTTTCTCGTTCTGTAACCACACTGAATTTGAAATTCAAGCCCCCATGACCCAACTTTGGACGCTAAAGATAAATTTCTTACTAAAAAAATTTAAAATCAACTCTTTAATTTGTTGGCCAAAGCAAAAAAAAAAGGCCTGAGCGTTCGGTTTTCAGTTTTTCGGTTCTCAAAAATTGTAATCATTCGGTTGCTAAAATATCTCTATTTAGTTTCGGTTCGATCTATATAAATTAAGTAACCATTCGGGTATTAATGTTCGGATATTTTGAATATTTTTTTGTTATTTTTTTGGTATTTTCAGGTTTAATTTCGAGTATTTTTAGATATTTTCGGTTTCGGCTATTTCGGTTCTCAAAAATTGAAATCATTCCGTTATTTCTGATTTCGGTTCGGTTTTTGTTCCGTTTTTTCGGTTCTTTTGGATTCGTTCTCCGGTTACGGTTATTACCTTATAATAAAACTGGTGACGTGGCAACTACCTAGGTGTGGATAAAACGATTGCAAAGGCGCAAAAAGACTCCGGAGAAAAGCTTCGAGCAGAAATGTCCATCATGGAGCTCAGCGTTCTTCGACCTCTCGCCGGCTGGAGTTTCGCGATCGCCGGAAAACCCACGCTTTCGCTTCTTCCACCAACGAATCTCCCTCTGTTTCGTCTCTCACTTCCGCTTCCTCTTCCCCAATTCTCTCATCCTTCTTCGTCCTCTCCTCACAGTTCGCCAAGTCAGTTCTTCTCTCTCTCTCTCTCAAGCTTCAATTTCAACTTTATATTCTTAATCTTCGAAATTACTTCACTGGGTCAGCAAAATATTCATGTGTAAACAATCTTCTTTGTTTGTTTCAGTAGTATTCGCTTCACAAGAGAGTAACTTGAGTGTATCAAATGACAGTGATACGAGCGAGTGGGTGATGCAAGGTACATCCTTTGTTGAAATTGAGTACTTGGGTTCTTGATTTTTCTTAGTGTTTATGCTTCTTTTTGTTTCTTATTGTATAAGATGATAAGGATGATGTTTCTTTGCTGATAGATTTTTATACATTGAGGAAAGATGTTGAAATTGCATCAGCTCGTGTTCAAGAGATTAGAGATTCTTCTGGTCTGGATCAACTTGAACAAGAAATTTCAGCTTTGGAGTCTAAAGCTACGGATACTTCTTTTTGGGATGATCGTGCTAAAGCTCAAGAAACTCTTTCGTCCTTAAACGATCTCAAAGATCGGATGCGGTTGCTCTCTGAGTTTAAGTCTATGGTAGTAGTTTCATCTCTTTTGAATTGCGATTTCCTTATACTTGTTGGTCTCTTATGATTTCCATATGTGTTGGTTCTTGAGGCAGGTTGAAGATGCGGAAACTATTGTTAAACTAACCGAAGAGATGGACTCTACTGATGTTAGTCTACTTGAAGAGGCCATGGGAATCATTAAAGAGTTGAACAAATCTTTAGATCGATTTGAGTTAACACAGCTTCTATCAGGACCCTATGACAAAGAAGGCGCTGTAGTTTATATCACGGCTGGAGCTGGAGGAACAGATGCTCAGGTAATTTCAATTTCGCATTTTGACTCCTTTCATGAGTTTATAAGACTATAGACTCGTTTCATATCAATGAAATGATCATGGAGTGTTTGTTTGCTCAACTAATGTCGGGGATTTTACATCGTAGTAATGTATTTTTTTCTTAGAGGCTTCTGCGTTTGTGATGTTAATATAACTCCTGTAAAAAGATTTGATAACTTCCAGTGCAGGATTGGGCCGATATGCTGCTTAGGATGTATATGAGATGGGGAGAGAAGCAGCGTTACAAGACAAAAGTTGTTGAAATGTCTGCTGGAGAGGAAGCAGGGATTAAGTCAGCTACCCTTGAAATCGAAGGGCGTTATGCATATGGTTATCTTTCAGGGGAGAAAGGAACTCATAGGATTGTACGACAGTCGCCGTTCAATGCCAAAGGCCTTCGCCAGGTAAAATTAAGCTGTGCTCCATCACGAAATTCCCTACGATACTAAAAAGTTTTACATTTCATCACTTCATGAAGTTTCATAATCTTGTTGGGACATCGATAGTAACATCAGCTTCTCATCTGATAAATCGATATCTTAGTATACTGTTTACATCTGTTTTATGTTTTTGCATTTGTAAGTCTAATATATTAGGCCTTGAGGGAATTGGTGTCTTTGATAATGCATGTAGACAAGCTTTTCGGGTGTGGAAGTGATGCCGCTTCTACCTGAGGAAGCAGTAGGAGTTGAAATACCAGAGGAGGACCTTGAGATTACTTTCACGAGAGCAGGTGGTAAAGGAGGACAGAACGTAAACAAGGTTGAAACCGCTGTCCGAATCACTCACATCCCGACTGGTGTAGCTGTCCGTTGCACAGGTTTGTTTGTCTTTCATCTCCACAATTCTAACTCCTAAGTTGATAGATTTCTTCATTTTCAGATACTGACTGTTTAGATACTGAAAATGATTGCAGAGGAGAGAAGTCAACTGGCGAACAAGACGAGAGCTTTGATCCGACTAAAGGCGAAACTGTTGGTGATAGCGGAAGAACAGCGTGCGTCTGAAATCAAGGAGATAAGAGGAGATGCAGTGAAAGCAGAGTGGGGACAGCAGATTCGGAACTACGTGTTTCATCCGTACAAACTGGTTAAGGATGTCCGAACGGGTCACGAGACTTCGGATATCACATCTGTAATGGATGGTGACTTGGAACCATTCATCAAAGCTTACCTAAAGCATAAGTACACTTTAGCCATGGCTTCTTCTGTAGCTAATTAGAATGCTTGTAGTCTCTTTATATTTTGATAGTATACTTTTTAAACTGTTGAATTTTAGAGCAAAAAAAAGTTGTGAAGATGATTCAATTTTTTTCATCCAATCTAATCAAGTGAACTGTATCTGATGTGATAAAAAACACTAACCCAATTTCCAAGGCTGAGCATTTTATCCGAACCAAGAAACCGAATCCGAACTCAAAATAGAAGAATACCCGACTTAGGGCTGAGCAAAATAACCGGAACCGAAAGAACCGAAAAATAACCGAATCAGAACCGAACCGCAGTTGAAAAATAACCGAATGGTTCCAATATTAGAGAATCGAAAAAACCGGAACCGAACTTAAACCGAACGGATAACCGAAATAACCGAAAATATCTAGAAATATCTAAAAGTATCCGAAATTCCCGAAAATATATCCAAAAATACCCGAAAATATCCGAACATTAATACCCAAATGGTTACTTAATTCAAACGGAATCGAACTCGAACCGAACCGAAATACTTTAGAAACCGAATGGTTCTAATTTTCGGGAAACCGAAGGAACCGATAATCGAACGGGTAACCGAACGCGCAGGCCTAACCCGAACAGTGAGATTTAAGTAGTTTGGGCTTTGGGGTGAAGGAATATCCAAAACCGACTTGAATCCGAAAGGATACCGAGAAAATCTGAAAAACTCGGAAAATCAAAAAATCCAAATTCAAAATCCGAATATAATTTACAAATATCCGGATAGGCATTGTAGGGCCGGAGTTCGGGGTCCAAATATGAACCGAACCCGAACCGGCCCGGCCTAACCAATTTCTTCAGTATTTTTATTTTCCACGTCAGCATGCTCGCATTATCAAATTTATTATCTTCAACAGGTAAGATTTTTACGGAGTTTGTATTCTCAACCTTACGCTCCCTCACAACAAAACAGAGAGACAAAAGTCCAAAAGCTTTTGGTTTCAGTAAGCAGAGAGACAGAGAGATTCGTGATGACAACAATATCATCCGGTCTCGTCTCTTTATCGCCGGCGTTATTTCCGGTGAGAAGAATTAACCAAAACATCTCACTTACATCACTCTTTTGTCTCTCTTCCATCTCTCAAAATCGATGATTCTGTTCTTCTTTTTCAGGCGAAATCACGACGGCCATTTCCAAATTTCCGGCATCGATCTCCGTCTCTTCCGGTGGTTTCAGCGTCTCTCAGCCACACAGAAGCGGTCACAACAACAACAACTCGTGTCTTCTCAGAAGAATCGATCTCGGAGGTTTTACATAACATCTCATTAGCAGATCTAGATCCAGAAACAGCGAAGCTTGCGATTAGTATCTTAGGTCCTGCTTTATCAGCGTTTGGGTTTCTCTTTATATTGAGAATCGTCATGTCTTGGTATCCGAAACTCCCTGTGAACAAGTTCCCTTACGTTTTAGCTTACGCTCCGACAGAACCGATCCTTGTCCAGACGAGGAAAGTGATTCCACCACTTGCAGGTGTCGATGTGACTCCGGTTGTTTGGTTTGGGCTTGTGAGTTTCCTTAGTGAGATTTTGGTTGGTCCTCAGGGACTTCTCGTTCTTGTTTCTCAACAACAAGTTAGTTAGAGATACAAAGATTGTCTTCAAGTTTCATTCTTTATTCACATTCTACACTCTCTTCTTGATCATATTTTTCTCTGCTTGTGTGTGATCATCGATGATTTGAGACTTAGGTGGATTCTTTGGAGTTTTACTTGTAGGGAAGATGTTTGGCTCTTGCATCCTCCTATGGACTTCATCTGAGTACTCGCTTTGGAGATGTTTCGGGGACGGGACGGCTACATGATAGAAGTCCGTCCCCGTTGCTTACTAGTTGTGTAGTACGTTGATGACTACACAACTACACACAACTAGGAAGTTGTATACATTGATGAAAAAGTTATCGAGAAAGGAACCTAATCCGCATATATTATCACTCCGAGGAGCAATTGATTCGGAGAACGAGATTCATAAGAAGAAAATTGTCTGGAAATTGAAACAGAAGATGACACAATACAGTTTAAAAGCAAAGAAAATTTTAGCAATCATAAACGAAATTGTTATTAGCATCCTTGATTCAACGATTACAATGAAGAAGTTATCATCAGTTATAATTTCAAACTATGACTTGTGAAAAAATTCTAATAGGTTGTAGATCTTTGACTGGAATTGGTAATGGATCAACCACTATTTTGTTTCGTTTTGTAGACATTTTTTCCTACTTAAATCTCTTAACAAGGTTGTGCGTCAATAAAACGTTTTAAAAAATTAAAATTTAGTAGGAAATTTGTTGGAATAACAAAAAAAATTATAAAAATCTTAAATAAAAGTTCCAATACATGCAAAAAGAGTTTCTAAAATTAGTAAATATAAGCCATTAGGTTTTGTCATCGAGAATTTATTATAAAATTATACTTACAGAAGAAAGCAAAAAGAAAAGTCCTTTTAACAAAAAAAAAAAAAGCAAAAAAGGCCTTTCATGTAGGTCTAACCATTTTACCATATCCGCCTGACCCGAACTAACAAGTAAGAGTTGGATAACGATAATACGGAAATATCTAAATGGATCGATAAAATTTTTAAAACGGATAAAGATCAGATAAAAATTGGATAAAGATAACTACGTAGATATTCATACTACCTTTTCTCGTTACTAAAATTTAAAATTTTATTTTTAATTTAGTAAAATTAATAATATTTCTCCTAATGAAATTAAAATTTTCTTATCAAATATAAAATGTGAAGTTTAAGAAAACAACGTAGGTTATTAAATATTATTTTCATGTTTAATGTAATTTTAATTATCAATTTAATAAGTGATTTTATAAAAGATAGTATTCTAATAAACATTATAAATTATTGTATTATTTTAACAATTGAATGACAATAAATCGATAATTATCCAACTTATTGTTGACATAATATGGTTTAGAGTATTAAACGGATATTGATTTTGGCTATCCAACTCGACTCTTACCCATCAATGCTTGACTTTTTTTAAAACGGATATACTTCGAATAATGATTTTAAATATTCATACTACCCGACTTTTAGCTATCATTACTCCATCCGTTATCCGTAATGCACATCCTACTTCCATGTACATCTACTCAACGTTGCAGAAGCAGCTATTAATGTCTTCCTGCCGACGTGATCGTCTAACAATTTAAAAAAAGACAAGTGGTTAGAGAAATAAAAAGCCACGTTAGATAACAAAACTACAGTCACCATGCAAATCTTCTGTTGCGTTGTACTCTAATCTCAACACGTGTCGACACACTCTCTTGTCTTGTCTTGATAGAGAAACTACTTTTAACAAACTCTTTGATGTTTTCTGTTTCTTTTACCCGCGGAATTTGCGAAAGTCAATTCTTTGCTTATCCTCAAATCTTAGTATTATTATTGCCTAATCAGGTTTGAGATTTCTACATTTTTTTAATAGAAAATGATGATGAATTGTTTGCTATTATGCTTTGATGAGTCAATGATTTATTTTTTAGTCCTAATGATTTAATTTTGATCATGAGAGTTGTTACCAGAAATGTACCAGATTCTGTTTAGAAACTTGGAGATTTTCTTTCTATATACATTTTTTTGTCTTTTTATAGAAAAATATTTATTCCTACATTAAAAAATATTTATTTATAATGTTTGAGTTTTTTTTTTCTTCTGAAAATTGATTAATGGCATGCTCTTACATTGATTGTTTGCTCATTTATGTTTTCAATATCAAGAAAATATTAGCTACATGTTTTGATTAGTGAGTTCTCACTATTAGTTTATCTTTCAGTCTAATGATTTTGATTTTTTTTTGGTTATGGCATTTTCTAGAAACATGTTTGTTCATAAATTACATGTGAAACAAGTTATTTGTGATGCAGTGGATGTTACTAGTTTAAGCAAAAACATTGGATGTTAAAATGGATTGGATTTGGAGGAAAGGAGTTAGTATGGGAAAGAAGATTCTTGCAGCATGTCTTGTAGTGACTTCTGCACCATTCGTTGTTCCGCCGCTTGCGGCTGCCACGGCAGTCGCGGTGATCTCGTCTCTTCCTTACTGTTTTTTGTTGGTGAGTTATGTTTGTGCTGAAAAGTTGATGAGAATACTGCTTCCTGCTACTACTTTTAGTGGAAGTAGATGTGATGAAATGGCACCATTACCGAACAAGATTGGCGACAATGATGTTTATAATGAAGGCACAACACGAGTTGCTATGAGCGAGCCGGTTCTTGTTGAGATGGAGGAAGAGGTAACTGCTGTAATAGCTTTTAGGGAAGAAGATAGAACACACTTGAGAGTGATTATCACTGAAGATGAGGAGATGATAAAGGAGTCAAAGAGCTTGTTAGATAGTATTAGAGATGAAGATATAACTAGAAGTGGAATCTTTGTAGAAGGTGTGGAAGAGGGAGACAGAGAGGAACTTGGAGCTCGGCTTGAAGATATAGCTAGAGAGAGTAGACAAGAAGGTGGTTATATATGTGAGCATAGCTTTGAGGTTTTTATAATTTGCGAATTGCGTGACATTAGCTTATGAATATTCATAATGTTTTCTTTTAGGGGAACTCGAGTCTACTATAGCCAAAGCATCTAAAGGCAAGGATGCGGAAAAATTTTCGAACGAGGTTAGGATATTTCCAATTCCTCTTATGATTTGATTACTAAATGACAACATAGCATCACACTTTGCTTCCTTGCTTTATTCTAGTTTCCATCTACTTGTGATGATGTTATTAGGTGATACTTGGGGTCATTTGTGTTTAGACTTGTTCTTTTGTTTGGGATGGATCTTTGAGGACGAATCATCTCTTGTGAAGCCTTTTGTTTGGTGTGATGCAGTTGTGATCCTTCCCGCTATCTCTTAGGCACTTGTATATGCTTTTCAATTGGTATTAACGCGCTAATCGTGTTCATGCATTGTATTGTCTTGTATGGAAATGATGCTGTACGAGTACTGTTGGTTTCTTTCTGATATTAACGTTTTTGGATGACGATGAAGGTGTCATGTAGAGAGGAACAGATATGGGTAAAGATGGAGGCATTAAGGAGTATAGTTGGATACAGTGTAGCGAGGAGCACGACATATTCCGAAGAATTGAAGGCGCTTTACATGTTTACGGGTGTGGAATTGCCGACCTCGATGGAGGAGGAGGATCAAGATATCGAACAAGTCGGGGAGAGACTTGGCTTTCTAATGTCTGTCATTGGAGTAAAGTAGACTTTCTGATAGCATATGACATATATATAAGCTTTAGAACTACACAATGATAGTTTCTTCTGTGTGTTTTGAGTGCAAGTACATAAAACTTATGTTATAAGCTAATCACATGCAATTGACATCATGTTATAATGTGTTTAGTAGTTAAGTTGATGTAGAGATTAACAAGAGAATACTAATTTCAGCATGTTAATGAAACTAGAGTTACCTAGAATAGAAAATATCACAAGGCAACTTTAAAGAAGATTCAAAAATTCAAAGATCTTTCCCAAAACAATTCATCATAAGAGTATCAAATAAGAAATTTCCAAAAGAGATATCAATGACAACATAAATTCTTTTTTTTTGGTTTATTTGTGCTAAAAGCACAATGAATAAGCACTTTGTGATCAGAAGAAGCCCACAAGCCATGAACTAGTTTTGTTTCTTGTCTCAGCACAAATTTGTCCCCAAACTTCCAACAAGAAGATTGCACACAAAAGAAGAGGTAAAGAACAAAATAAATGAGAAGCTAAGATTGCGCGGCGGAGTTAAGCAATACTTCCATAGTCCATCCTTCCTTGGGATGTCGGTGGAACATTCGGGACATGATGGTTACTCCTTCGTCCTACAACAAATTCAATTTGCAGCCTGAGATTAATCAGAGGCTGTAAGCAAACAAGAGAAATGTTTTAGAGAAAGTTAAGATGAGTAAAAAGTACCCCAAGGGACACCGCTGCTATATGATGAGCTGCTTCTTGGTGAGCGTTGACCCCCAGAATTAGAGTTGGACGGAGGAAGCTGAGCGTTGATGTGATTCCGATCCATTGCTCTTCCGGCATTTGGTCTCCCATGATTAAACCGTTGAGGAGGTTGCGGCTGTCCTAAGCGACTTGGAGAGTTCTGGGAGATGTGAGAAGTGAATTGTGATCCTGGCATAAGCTGGCCAAATCTGAGATGAGCATCATTACTTGGCGGACTGCCAATCTCTGCTGGTGAAAAGGCTTGATTGGGAGCATATCTCCTGAAGTAGATTCAAAAGTTACATTATTAGCGAAAATAGGTTGAAGAAGAAGTATGGGTCCGACCAATTTTCTGAAACTCAAGTTACTACATAGTTTGTCGTGATAAGCTAGCATGCATGGAAGATGTAAGAACTAAATATCACCAAAGTTGTGGGTGGGGTATATATGTGTGCATGCTAATAAAGGTTCATATCACGCCTGGTATATCTAGCCGCATGTCAACACCAAAGAAAAAAGGGTTCAGCTTTCCCCGAGATGCCATCTAGGTTACCTTTGGGTTGTTGGATTTGAGGATGAGGTTGAGGCGCTATTGCTGAACCTTCTGGGAAAACTGGAGGAATCTGTTGAACCAACATGCATACCTCTTCTGAATGCACTAGCAAGACCACTCTCATCCACACTATCTTCTTCTAGAAGCAATTCATCACTGTACATGTCACAAAATTGTGCATATTAGAACTTCTAAATCCAATGACCGAAGGCAAACATGTAAAACATAGAATGACATCCAGTAACAAAGAGGATTGTCCATTTAAATTGGACACTATAACGTGATTGATTCTAGATGTCACTCCACTGATAATTTTTGTGCAGTTCAAAGCCCATAGATTTGTCTAACTAAGTTCAAAAAAACCAACTACTACTTAAACAAGAACTTGATCAGATATCAGGGGTTGACATGCCAGGACTAATATAAAGACAATACAGGAGCAAAATATCACTCATATTCTAGATAAGCCTACCAGATTTGTTTTAAGTACACAACATACACTGGCTGACAAACAACCATGACGTTCTCTAACCTATAAATTAGATAATGTATTGTATACTTGCCTGTAGTTTGGGTCCCAGTCTCCTGGATCAGGTACTGATAAGGTAGTATCCGGATTCTCAAGATGAGGTCCAGTACCGGAAGAGTTATACATCGTGGACCGAAGCGATGAGCTGGAAATGTTACTTGATGTAGTGCATCCTTGTGTCTGTTTACGATGTCTGGCACCAGAGTCCACTTGCTGGTGTGAAGGTGAACCAGAGAACTGTCCAGAATACCCTTCATTTTGATAAAGATTATCCATCCCATGCCCCTGCACTTGTGCCAAGGAAGAGTCCTGCGACTGAGACGCTCCGGAATATCCAACGCTTTTTCTCCTGTTAAATTGACTAAATGCAGCCATCTTTCCTAAAGGAGACCCATGACAACTGTTTCTTACGGGAGATGTTGGGCCATGGTGTCCAGGAGAGCCAGCTAAAAATTGACTGTTTGCATTTGGGGGAGTAAATTGTGAAGGACTAGTGCCAAGGGGTAGTGGTGCAAAATTTCCAGCAGATGGACTTGAGCCAAGACCACTTCCATGTGGGTACTGCATAACCCTATGTCTCGCATCAGGACTAGTTCCAAGCATTGAGACACCACCTTTATTTTGCATATATAGGCCAGGATGATTCACCGGAGAATAATAGGCGAACATATTGCCAGTCTCTCCATAGCTCCCATAGCTGCTTGCCTGTATAGTACCATCATTGTAGCTACCATAGCTCCCCATACTCCCATAACTAGTCGCATGTGAATAGGGCATCATCTGAAAATGAGGGCTATTGTGCATTGGGATTCTGGTTCTCCCTGATACCTGTCAAAGAAGTACATAACTCTCAAAAAGAGATGCACAACCAACTTGAAGGTGTTACAAATATTTCGAAGGGATGCAGAGCTATACGTGAGGAGAGAGACCAGCGGCAAACCAGTGACCTCCACCTGGATGATGGTCCACTTTGATATTTTGAGCAACATGCTACAAAGAAAAAGGAACAGGAACAGGAACCGAGTCAGTTAAAAAGAGGAATCTGTCACACAGTCTTTCCGCAAGAAAGAATTAAATTTGCAATTTAGCTAATTCTCAGCAGGATCTTTAACTGAAGCCTTATCCACAGCAGAAAATTGAAACATCAGAAGAATGTACCAAAAGGGAAATTATTTTCAGTGCATTTCATGATTATTTGGTTTAGAAAAGGATGAAATTAAACTATCATCCTGCAAACAACGTGAATCCAAGAGAACACACACTACTATGACATCATAGGTATGACAACAAGGCCATACAAGAAGTAAGAGACCTGGGAAGGAATTCCATCTGACTCACCACACGAGGCGTTTCTGGCGGAGGGTTGTATGGGCACGTAAAAGGTTCCCCAGTGATGAAAGGGTGCTTTGCTGCCTGAAGAAATGAAAAGTCGATGTTACACGAAGCATGAAGATATGAAGCCTTTGAAACTAAATATATAGATGAATTCAGCCATGGCGTTCAATACCTGAAAAGGTGACCAACGTTTTGCTGGATCAAATTCAACAAGTCCTCTGAGAAAATCAATAAGAGCTAGCCGGATTTGAGTTTCTGTGATAATTCATGAAAAAAGACCAGTCACCATGGAAGATAGTGAAGTGATTTTCCCTGCAAACTTAAGGATATCAGAGAACCTGACTTTACCTTTAGCTACATCGTCTTCAGGCAAGTTTATCTTGTAAGGGTAGCTTTTGACAATTTCTTCAAGATTCTTATGCTTGAAGTACTTTTTCCCAATTGCTGGCTTTTTCTTCTCTCTCTGAAAGGTCAAAAATAAAGAGCATCATCAGAATCCAGGAAAAAATAATCAACAAGGTCAAATCTAAATGACTATAAAAGACGAAACTTAATCCCTTCATAGAACTATCTATGTTCTTTGTTCACTGACACAATTTTCTTTCTGGTTTTCAACACCCAGTTGTGTATCTGCTCTCTTCTCCTCTTTCCCTCCATCTATTTTTATATTTTGTTTAGCTGAATGGTAGAGCAAAAATTACTTACAGCTTCAAACTCTTCTTCAGTCAATGCCATATAAGCACTTTTGAGGCCGCCATAAGCTCCACCATTCCCTAAATTGTGGACACTCCCAACACATTTAAAAAACTTGCTCGTATTTTTTGCTTCCTGGAGCACATAATCAGGCGGTTGTTTGCTGGAAAAAAATTGACATAAAATTGATACAACAGGAAAAAGGCAAGAGACAAAATAGGAAAACCCTAGAAATCTCGACATTTGTTGCTTAAAAGGATGTGAGGACTTCATAGTGAACAAACATCGAGAAACTAAAATAGGGATGGCTGAAGGCAAGAATATGAATATTCACCATCAGAGTGCACACCCAAGAACCCCTGACCCCTACAACTATAGAATGCTTGCTCATTTACCAATTCCAAACAAAAATCATACCCCAGTGTTTCAACCATACGCCTCAAGAGATCAAATTCTGAAGCTCCTGGAAACAGTGGCAATCCAAGAAACAGCTCCGCGACAATGCAGCCAAAAGACCACATATCAATAGCTGTAGTGTATCTAAATAGTGATTAAGTGTCCACATACAATCTCAAGATACTTTTAGATATAGCGTACCATAGGAAGAAAAGCAACAAACTTCAATTTGCAGCAGTATTAATGCAGGATAGGAAAGTAACAATTTGCTGGAACTATAGCAACAAAGATAATGAAAATTGGCCAAATAGCTCAATAAGAGTTGCAGACCAAACAAGATTGTGCTAAAACAAGACTATATCCATTGGAAGTGAGACAAAAATGCTAAAGACTAAAAACATATTTCAAATTTTGTTTAGAAAACAGTATTTTTAAAAAAAATTCAAAAGGATACTGGTACCCAAGTAAAACTTCCGGCGATCTGTAGTAACGACTCTGTAGAAAAATTGACCATAGAGCTTAATGCTTTTGTTTGGCATTACATTAATAGAATGAAGAGATAAATAGGAACCCAGGAAAAGAAACCTGAATATATGAATAAACAGTCTTATCCTCCATGCATGCAGATCCAAAGTCAATTATCTTAATTGCAGTTGGCTTCACACTGATGCAATTAAAAACAAATCAACTTAACAAAAGGAATTAACTCCAGTTGGGTATAGGATTGGTTCTAGAAACTAGACCTGGCACACAGAAGAATATTTTCTGGCTTCAGATCACAATGGATTATGCCAGCATCTTTCAAAAGAGCCAAACCAAGTAAGATCTACGGGACAGCACAAGGAAACAGTCGATACAGTAAATAAAGACAAGTAAAAGAAAAGAAAAAAGGTGAAATCACAGATCAAGAAACACTAAATAGGAAATACCTGCTTGGAGAAAAGCTGGACTATGCTTAATGATAGGCCTTTAAATTGATTTATCTTTATGAGCTCATACCTGAGAACCATAAACCACCGTGGAAAATGGAAATATCATCAACAAAAACTGTATACAGTTAGCATGAAGGAAGCCGGCGGACAAACATGTAACACGATCAAACGAGAAGAATACTTCAGATATAAAACTTACAGATTCATGTCGAGAAGTTCAAAGCATATGCATAAATGGCGTTGATGTAAGAAGTAGTCGTAGATGCGAACAATATGGTTCTTATCCTCTGGATCGTACTTCTTGTTTAACTACACACTCGAGCAAAAAGTAATAGGCAGGCCCCATTAACGGTTTTTACTACTACGAATATGAATACACATGATCATTCAGAATAGAAGAGTTACGTACAGTTGTCAAAATAGATACTTCAACTAGCGCCTGCTGATAGTATGCAGGCTGGTTTTTTATTACTTTTACAGCAACAAAGCTGTTTGTCTCTGGAACCCAGCATTTAGCAACCTGACCAAAAGTCCCATGGCCAAGAAGATCTTTGATGATGTATCTATGAGCAAGTGTGAAGTTTAATCAAAAAGACGTCCTTTGTAGACAGAAAGTGATTCTAATTATACGCTTCTAAAAGCACAACAAAACGAGGAACAGTGCCGGCGAAATGAAAATTGAAAAAAAAAAGGGAAGACAATAGCAAACCTCTGCCGTGAATCTGAACTGCAAAAAATATCATTCACAGCCAGAATTAAATCGGAGTTGGCATTATCAAAGCCATCATTGAGCACACCAACTGATGGAGTAGTCAAGTATCGTTTGGGATTCAATGCTCCTCTATATTTAAACTGTGGGTTGCATATCTTGTATGTCTCAACCAGGTCCCTAGTTAGTCTCACCACTACCTGCAAACAGAAAAATATATCAGAGCTAATTTGAGCTGTGAAAAATATTGCAACAGAGACGTATATCTGGACTCTTAATGTCCTTAAGTAGATATACACTACTTCAGTCTTGTCATACTATTGACTCAGCAGAAGATAAAGAGGTATATAGAGTATCGGAAATAAATACAACTTTGCTTAAAGTCAAGGCAAGAAGACAACGTTTATCATCTAATTCCAAAAGCTTGCCCAACTATCACGCAGAATGACGCCAAACTAATGTGGCTAAAAAGCTATCGGGAGAGACATTTAAAAAACACTACTTGATGCATACTCCGCTATACAGTTACATAACAATGTCCAAATATGTCATGCCGATGTCAATTGAACTCTGGTAGGCATTCAAATGATCCAAAGAAGCTACCATCTAATTTCCTTACTACATTAGCTATTCAAGTAAAATTTTGCGCACTAACATTCCCTATGCAAACCCAAAGACTAGAATATATGCACTGCCTTTGTAGCAACTAAGACTAATGCAAGAACATGCATTCTTGTTTACTACAGTGGCCATGCCATATCCAACCGTTTAACCAGGACGTGAGCTACACAATAAGCAAATGGCTAACAGCTTGGATTGAATCCAGAGATGAGCTGATTTTGGTTGGATGGCACTTAAAAGCATGAAGGAACAGTGGAAAACTCTAGCCCGATGCTGCATTACAATCCCATATTTGTTGAAATATATGCCCATCATTTAAAGAACTATGGTAAATGCATTGAGCTCTATGTACTAGGTCTAGGTAGTTTAGTATTGTCCAATGTAGACAGATATCAATGTAGAAATCAGCTTTTCGACAAGCTGAGATATGAACGGAATAAGAACTACAGATAATATCCCCAAACCTCCGACAGAGCCAAACAGTCACCCTAGTACGATCTCCAAGCATCACATATTTTCCATACGTCCAAGGCACTTCCCAGTACAAGTTAAATAGATTTAGAGAGTGGAAACATTTTCTAAGCCAACTCTATCTCCTTTCGTTACTGGACCAAGGCTATCAAACTCGAAATTCGCAGAAGCCTAAAGCTAACTGGCAGCTCTTCGAACAACATTAGCTATCTTTGCAAAACATCCCTAGCATTGTCTCAAACCAATTCTCACTATCCCCTAAATAAAAGATGTTATCTTCACAAGAATAAACATTGAAACTTGACATGAAGTTTTCAGCCCCTCACAAAACAAAAAAAGGACAATACTTACCGGCTTCTTCTTCGCAACAGCATGCAATGTCTGAGATTTGCTATCAGACGCTCTCTGTGGAGTATAACTTTTGAAAACCAGCTGAATTGGCTCCCACGGTGTTGATGCTTCTCTAGAACCCATCTCACGAGCTCGTGACACACCACCATCGCTGGAACCAATGTCATCCATAATCGGGAAAACGAAACAGTAAAAGCACCAAACCTCTCAATTAACCACAAACACTTAAGCTCTCTCTCATCCACAACAAACTTGAGATCAAAAGGGAAGCAAGCAAACAATCAATCAACAATCCTATGAGCTCGCGATGATCAACGAAAGAAACCCGATTGACTCAAGTCCCATAACCCCTCTTTTCTCATCTAATCAAACCCAAGTCAGCCCACTCGAAACCCTAAATCGATTCATACAACTACAGATCAATCGAACATCAAATGTATACGAAAGAATCGAGCTTTATGGCGTAGCAGGAACAAACAGTAAGAGGGTATCGAATTTCAGCTTTGGATTCAGAGGATGAAATTGAAATCGAAGGACGCGAGAATCGAAGCCAGTTTGTTAAGGGATTGAACAAAAAGGGAACGACGATGACAAAGAGATAGAGAGAGAAAGAGATGTCGAAAGAAAGTGAAAATTTTCGTTTTTTTTTTTTTGCTTTTTCTCGTCAGAGGAAGAAGATGAATCGATTGTGTTTCGTCTTCAAAAGGGGCACTTCTGAATTTTTTTTTTGTTCTTCTCTCTCTCTTTCTTCGCTCTTGTTGCAATTGATTATTTTATTAGATTACAATCCATATAGAAGATTTGTCAAAAAAAAATTTGGGTTTTTAATTTTCATTTCTTACTTGTATAATACTTTCAAAATTTTCAACTTATGATAAAAAATCATCAACTAAATAATGTACATTTGGACTAAAAAAAGTATCCTAAAATATATGGGTAATTTTTTTTACATGGATTTTTTCTATTTATTCACTTCTCACCGGAAAATTATTTAGATAAAAACATATGACGCTGTTACATTTTCCTCTCTAGACTAATCTTAAATTTTTTTTTTTTTAAACTCTCATAAAATTATCTTAGTAGATATAACAATATAAGATATTCGTTTTTTATGAAAAAAAATATTCGTTTATGAAAAAAATATTAAAATATGAAATGTTGCATTAGAAAATATACTAAAATGTGTGTGTTGGCACATGCCACCCTCCTCTTAGTGAATGTGGATCCGTCCGGGCACAAGCTTATACTCCCTCTTTTATAAAACAGATAAAAGATTTAGACATAAAATTTGTTTCGCATGAATAATTAATTATCGATTTTTAACAGGTTAAATTGTAGGTTTTTGATTTTTTGATGATTTTTTTAAAAAAATTGATAGAGATTAAATGTTGGATTTTAAGAAAAAAGGTCAAACTAATTTTCAAATCAAATATGCATCGATATATCGAGACGGACTAGTCTAACTTTTAACCATATAAATATAATTGTAAATTTTCAAACAACTAATTTAAAAAGAAATCATTGAATAAGAAATTGAAAGAAACAAAATAGAATTCCAAAACGATTGAGTCTAAAGTGTTGTAAAAAAATATTTATATAATTCTATCAAAAATGAAAAATGTTAAAAATGGATTTTTCACATTTTTTAAAAAAAATCTGTAATATTTTGGGAAAGTGTGTAGCTAAATATACAATTCTATAAAAATTAGTTTAAATCAAATTACACTAAAATTTAATAAAATTAAAGAGCGAATTGTATTCTACTATAAGTTAAAATAATTTAAGAAAATGAATCCAAACACTCAATTCATTAATACGGGGATTTCAAATCTTTTTCTAAAATACACAATTGAATAAAATCAAAATTAAATATAATCTTTCAAGAGAAAGAACTTTAGTTCAATGGGCAAGCTGTCCTTTTATAGGGCTGCGAGTTCGAACTCCGGTATCGTGTAAATGCAAGTATGCCCCGTATGTGGGGTCTAAGGGCCACCGAGTCGGTCCGTTGTGATCTAAAACCCCTATCTACAGTTAAGGTTATCGGATAGACTCGTTGTGACTCGAATTGCCGACAAAAAAAATACAATAATTTTCACGGCCAATAAAATTTTAAGATTAAACAACTGCTCCTTAAACTTTTATTTTTCTTTTTCTAAAACTGTTCATAAACCATCTCTTTTTTCAACTAGTTATTTTAGTCGCACAAGTTAACCATACATTCCACCCACAAAGCAATTTCGACACATCCACTTTCAACTCTCTTCAACCATCACGAGTCATGACCAATCAAATTCCCTATTACCGTTGAAGGAAATTTAAATTTTATTGTATCATAACAAATCAAATTCCAAAAACTCACAAATGATAGAAACCCACTAAAACGCTTTTTTTTTAGTATTCAAGGTGTCCCAAAATTCGATTACTCTTTAGTACGACTAGGATTATGTCCGCGCTACGCGCGAATTTGTGTTCGTAATTTTTCGGACTTCTCAATATTTTCAAATAATACTTGAGTTATCTTGCATTATGCGCGAAGTATTTTTTAAATTTAACGGTTTTAGCAAGATATTTAACGGTTTTAATCTAACACTCATGGTGTTCCTAACGACACGAAATAATTCATTTTTGACCACTTGCTTGACATCACATATCCATTTTGATGCTAACTATATTTTAAAAAAAAACTCAATTGATTTTTTCTTCTCACCATATTATAAAAATCCTTTTAGCGATAGAAAAATGAACAAGTGGTCTTTCTTCTCAAGATGCTTTGTTGTCTTTCCTAAGCTTCTTCTCTGCCACATGTGTTGCTACATTACATTATATTTTTAGATGACCAAAACTCTTTAGAAGACTTAAATAAATAATATTCCGATGACGAAAAAATAACAAAAATACTTTTCTGTTGAAAACTACAAAAAGTATTCCGAAAAACAATTAAATTGATCCTCACTTTGAACCTCTCCAAGTTATAGTTTTCAATTTACACCCCCATATTTTTGTATATCAATGCACTAAACTATTATATAGTTTTCTATCAAAGAATTAAATGTCTTAACTTTTTAGTCATTTTCGAAATAGAATCCAAATGTTAAACTTCTCATAATATAGATAAATGTGTATTAATTTTTCAAAATATTGCTTTGCATCCTAAAAATACAAACGTGACAGAATTATAACACGTGAACATTGAATACTTTAATTTACGTGTGTGAAGTATTACTTATAAATGAAAACAACATAATCGCAATCAAAAATATATACAACTTACAAAAATTATGATATAGTTTTTATCGTTTGTAGCAACATGACAGATAATTTTTCTTATTAGAAACAATAGCAGAATTCGAATTTTGAAATGAAAGTAGAAATAGTAAAACCACTAGCCTACCTGCTTATATAATCTTGATATAGTTTTATCATGTCTCTAGCTCTTAGAAGTTAGCTTTCACAAAACCATTCCACCGTTTCATATGCATACAATATCAAAATTCCAAAGATTCAACAGGATCAGTTATGAAAATTTAAAAACTAAGGGATCTTTAAATCAAACAACGAAAGTTAAAGGGTACAAAGGAAAATAAACAAGAAATAAGGATAGGACAGCAATTAAACACGTAGCCTACCACACGAAAAAAATCGATATTAACCAATCACAGCTCTCCACTACGATCTCTCTGATCACACACACACACTCTCTCAAATATTTTCAAATATTTTTTTTTTCTGAGAGCCTCGAGTTTTATCTTGCGGCTCAGATTCG
The DNA here is from genome assembly GCA_900406275.1 of Anastatica hierochuntica. Classification (NCBI taxonomy): domain Eukaryota; kingdom Viridiplantae; phylum Streptophyta; class Magnoliopsida; order Brassicales; family Brassicaceae; genus Anastatica; species Anastatica hierochuntica. The sequence continues at coordinate 11,678 of OVAN01001849.1, read as the reverse complement.
ATAAAAGATTCGTCTTCTCAAATATCTCTCAAAAACCTTTTTCACCATTTATATAAATTTAGCTCCACTCGAGATTTTCGATTTCTGTAATTTTTTCCATTTTCGATTCTTTGAGAAAATGTTGATAGCTTCTTCTTCTTCTTTCTAGGTTTACTGTTTTTGTTTTCGTTTTCTCGGGAAAAAAAGGCGAAGGAATCTGAAGGAATAGCTGTGGAAATCTGATGGATGCAGTTTCGAGTTTTCTTTGTAGAAGCATTAGGATTCCGTCGACTACGACGGCAACGGCGGCGTTTTCGTTTAATCGACCGGCGGTGAATTACGTCTGCGTGGTCTCCGACAAGAGGTATGGTGTTCGGAAGGTGTTTTGCGGCGGCGGCAAGGTTAGTACCGGTTCAAGTGTTGCTAAGAAGAAGCCTCGAAGAAGAAGTAATGTTTCCGATAAACTTAGGTCTAGGAAAATCGAGAAGAGGAACAATAACACTGAATCTGTGAGTATTAGTAGCGAAACTGTTGTTGAGGAGGTTAGGCAGGAAGAGGAGAAGCAGCAAGAGGTGGAGGAGAAGAAGAAGAAGAATGATAAAGAGTTGAGTCTCCGTGCTTTGAATCAAAACGGTGATCCCTTGGGGCGGAGAGATTTAGGGAGAGGCGTTGTGAAGTGGATTAGTCAGGCAATGAAGGCGATGGCTTCGGATTTCGCCACCGCCGAGGTTCAGAATGAGTTATCGGAGCTAAGGCAGAGTGTTGGTTCTGGTTTGACGTTTGTGATTCAAGCTCAGCCGTATCTCAACGCCATTCCAATGCCATTAGGGCTTGAAGTCATCTGTTTGAAGGCTTGCACTCATTATCCGACCCTGTTCGATCATTTCCAGAGAGAGCTGCGCGATGTTCTTCAAGACCTAGAGCGCAAGGAAGTATTCGAGAATTGGAAGGAGACTGAGTCTTGGAAGCTGCTCAAGGAGATAGCAAATTCAGGTTAATTCCAACTCATTTATAGTTGTGTGGATTGTTTATTGATTTATAGTTTGGCTGCTGAAGGGGAAAATTTTTGGCTTATATTGTGCAGCTCAGCATCGGGAGATTGCTCGCAAAACTACTCAACCAAAGCCTGTGCAAGGAGTTTTCGGGATGGACTCAGAGAAGGTGAAAGCTATACAGGCAAGGATTGATGAGTTCACCAGCCGTATGTCACAGTTACTTCAAGTGGAACGAGATTCAGAACTGGAAGTTACGCAGCAAGAACTAGATGTTATCCCTACTCCAGATGAGAGTTCTGACTCCCCAAAACCGATTGAGTACTTGGTTAGGCATGGTGAAGCTCCACAAGAACTCTGTGACACGATTTGCAATTTGTATGCAGTTAGTACCTCCACAGGTTAGACTTAACCAAGTGTACTTTGTTATAACGTGTTTTTTTCAGTTGACGAAATTTGTTGTAATATGTTATCAATACGCAGGGCTAGGAGGTATGCATTTGGTGTTGTTTAAGGTTGGGGACAACCACCGACTTCCTCCTACAACACTTTCCCCTGGTGACATGGTTTGCATAAGAATTTGTGACAGTAGAGGTGCTGGAGCAACTTCCTGTACACAGGGGTTTGTTCACAACCTAGGAGATGATGGGTGCAGCATTGGCGTGGCTCTAGAATCTCGTCATGGGGATCCTACTTTCTCCAAGCTCTTTGGAAAGAGTGTGAGAATTGATCGTATTCACGGGTTGGCTGATGCCCTAACGTACGAGGTATTTCTTGTTCCATATTGGTTGAGGATGCAGTGTTTAATTCCTGTAACCTTCATCTCAATGATATTCAAATATATTATTGGAAGTGATTGTCGTTTGCATTACTGCTTTTTTCTACCATTCTCTTATTATAGTCTTCTGTTGCAGCGTAACTGCGAAGCTCTAATGCTTCTGCAGAAGAATGGTCTGCAGAAGAAAAATCCTTCAATTGCTGTAGTGGCGACATTATTTGGGGATGGGGAAGATATAGAATGGCTGGAGCAGAATGATTACATAGACTGGAGTGAAGCGGAACTGAATGATGAGCCAGTGGGTAAGTTATTTGATGATTCCCAAAGGAGAGCCATTGCTCTGGGAGTGAACAAGAAAAGACCTGTTATGATAGTTCAAGGACCTCCTGGCACGGGAAAGACTGGGATGCTTAAGGAGGTCATTACCCTTGCTGTTCAGCAGGGGGAAAGAGTACTTGTAACAGCGCCTACAAATGCAGCTGTTGATAATATGGTCGAGAAGCTCTCACATCTCGGACTGAACATTGTCCGGGTAGGAAATCCTGCAAGAATATCATCCGCTGTTGCTTCAAAGTCTTTGGGGGAAATTGTGAACTCTAAGCTTGCAAGCTTTCGAGCAGAGATGGAAAGGAAAAAATCAGATTTAAGAAAAGACCTTCGGCAATGCCTGAGGGATGATTCTCTTGCAGCTGGCATTAGGCAGCTCTTGAAACAGCTTGGAAAAACATTAAAGAAGAAGGAAAAGGAAACAGTAAAAGAGGTATTATCAAATGCTCAGGTTGTTTTTGCCACTAACACTGGAGCAGCTGATCCTTTGATTAGGAGGCTAGAAGCATTTGATTTGGTTGTTATAGATGAAGCTGGTCAGTCTATTGAGCCTTCATGCTGGATCTCAATATTGCAAGGCAAACGTTGTATTCTGGCCGGTGATCCGTGCCAGTTAGCACCAGTTATTCTATCACGTAAAGCTTTAGAAGGTGGGCTTGGTGTATCCTTACTGGAAAGAGCTGCATCTTTACACGAAGGAATTCTTGCAACAAAGTTAACGACTCAGTATCGAATGAACGATGTAATCGCTGGCTGGGCATCAAAGGAGATGTATGGTGGATGGTTGAAATCTGCTCCAAGTGTGGCCTCTCATCTGCTTATCGATTCCCCGTTTGTAAAGGTACTTTTTTTTTACCGTTTCACTGAGTTTTGTTATTTATCTGATTGGCAACATACCATGCAAGCACACATCTTTTTACTTCTTAAGCTTTTATTCTTTGAAAATTTTCCATTAAATTATTTACTCTTTCTTTAGCAACTCTGTTGGTTTGTGTACCGTGATACTATCTTTCTTGCGTCGATAATTTCAAGTGTTTTCAGCTTTCTTTTGACCTATGGTTACCTCATGTCTCTTAGACGTACCACAGCTTTCCATTAAAACATCATTTTTTTACTTACTGCACAGCATACTTGGATAACACAATGCCCGCTGCTTCTCCTTGACACAAGAATGCCATATGGGAGTTTATCAGTGGGATGCGAGGAGCGTCTAGATCCAGCTGGTACAGGCTCATTATACAACGAAGGAGAAGCAGATATTGTGGTTAATCACGTCATTTCTTTAATATATGCAGGTGAGTTATATATTATCAGTTGCATAACTAAGATTTTAAATTTGTTGGGACTGAGCCAAAACTTCACACTTATTAATTGCAACCCTGAATTTAAGCTCGATAAACTTTAACCAACTCGTTGGGCATAATTGCAGGTGTTAGTCCAATGGCTATCGCTGTTCAATCCCCATATGTTGCCCAGGTGCAACTTCTCAGAGAAAGGCTGGATGAATTTCCAGTGGCTGATGGAGTCGAGGTCGCAACCATTGACAGTTTCCAAGGACGGGAAGCTGATGCAGTGATCATCTCAATGGTACACTATTCTGATCCTTTTCCCTTTCTGTAGCATGCATACATTTATCTTCGTCTGCTCATAACTTCAAAGCGGATCCCTAAACTATACAGGTAAACTGTGTTTTTAAATTTAGCGTCTGCAAATGGTCTTTTGAGAAGATAAGTCATGAACTTAGATCGTTGATACTAAATCTAACAGAAAGTAAAGACACGGAGATTAGATTAAAAATCCTTTTGCGTGTTTTCATGTTTCATATCTTTCTTTAAAAATGGATCTGTGAGCAAAAATTTTCATGAAACAAAGATACTAAGATTAGTGTCCGTCCTGTTGTATGTTTTTCTATGTGTGTTAAACTTGATTGCGACATTCAAAGCCGAGTAGCGAAATTGTCATCGTCTTTTGCATCAAAGAACTCATATATCCTCTAAACCATCATTGTAGGTACGATCTAACAACTTAGGAGCAGTGGGATTCCTAGGGGATAGCAGACGGATGAACGTAGCCATAACAAGAGCTCGGAAACATGTGGCAGTAGTATGCGACAGTTCGACAATCTGCCACAATACGTTTCTTGCAAGACTGTTGCGTCACATACGCTATTTCGGGAGAGTAAAGCATGCTGATCCAGGTAGCTTGGGAGGTTCAGGACTTGGATTGGATCCAATGTTGCCTTACCTTGGCTAAAACCGCCGCAGCTTACAAGTAAGTTACTACGAAAAAACAGAATCTTCTTCTTCTCTCACTCCCTCTCTCTCTCTGGTTGTACAGAAAAAATGTGATTCAATTGTTACCACAGAAAAAAAAAACTGTATATGAAAACAAAAATTGATACATATATATATATATATTTCTGTTAATCCATGGCATTTCATTGTATTTGAGACTTCTGCCTAACGGTTCTTTCAGGCTAAAACTTCGGTTTAGTTTGGTTTGGTTCGGTTGGGTTCGCACACAGGCAACCATAGATTCCGTTGCTCTGCAGCAATATTTGTTGTTGCCTGCAAAAGAAAACATGTGAAAATTTGTTGGACAAGTTGGTACAATCTGAATCTCAATGAATTTTCCTCATATTTTCACTCAACGGATGTCTTCAACTACTTTTGTACATAATATAAACAAAAATGTTCTTTTACCATTTTCTTCTTTCGAGAATAATCTTTCGACACTCGTATATAGAGAAATAATCGAGTGCGAAGAGAGTTTAAATCTTTTCAGTCACGTGTTCCGAGGAAATGTTGTGAGGTAACTGTACAGTTAACTCAAATATATTAAAATGAATGATTTTATCAAAAAAAAAAAAAAATTGGTTGACCTGGAGGTTCGGAGCCTTAGGATCTGTACGGTACGTCTCCCGAGAAGAGAATCCAACTCATGTAATATGGATTCTTCCCGGCTTCTGCCGAGACTCTCTTCTTTACAACAAATCTTTGTTCCTTAGATCTATATTTACTATAATGCGTACGGTACAATCTACACATTAAACTCGAGTTTTGTATTATTTTAAAAATAAATTTCTAAAAGAGTGAGTGTTATAATGATGCCTTGATTTGCTCGTAAAGTATGTTTTATGTATGACTTGTAGCACGTAACAACAACTAATAACAATCAAATGATTGTTTTGTGTATATTAATTTTATCTTCTTCTCCAAGAAACTTTATTCTTAATTACTCTACAATGATTACAGTTTGGTAGATTATCCTATTTATTTCGAGATTGGTGGATCTACAAGGTATTACTCCTACTCCATCATTACCAATAACTATACTATATATATATTTTATTTGTATATACATTTTTTTTTTCACTCTAATCTAATGGCAAATAGTTTTTTTTACTAGAGGCAGGTGCATGGTTCAAACCCTGATTTCGTGAAATGGCAGTAGAGGCAGTGCAACCACTGACCCACTTACTCCTCTCATATACACGTATATTTACTGTTGGTGTTTTTGAGTTTCTACTTTTCTAGTAACAATTGTATGCTTCTATCCGGTGAAACCCAAAATTAAACATTATATACAACAGTGTGGATAAAAGGAGAACAAACAGTATGAAGTAAAATTAACTTTAGACAGAACTGTCATCAATGTATCATGGAGAAAACCATCCAAAAATAGGATAGGTAACATCATTGTTATCGATCATGTTTATCATTGTCTTCTTTTTCGTTATGTAATTTGCAGGTATGTATCTGGTTCATACAATATTAATAAAATCCAAGCGTTAAAAAAAAACATTATATACAACAATATCTTTCAAACATAACCATTTTTTTTTGAAAAATAATACAAATATTTAAATAATATAATTTTTAGGTAGAATTGCAGATAATTTTTGAAAAAAATCACAAATACTTTCTTAATTTACCAAAATATTCTAAAAGCTTACTAAAAATCAAACAATGTCTAACACTTAATTCAATACACCCTTATAAAGTATTGGATTTAGGAAATTTATGAGCCTCAACTTATAACTTATTTATCGACCAAAAATAAAAATACGCATACATAAATACATACACAATTCACCTTTTTTGTAGAAAAGAAAACTGTTTTAAAGTTTTTTATCGTGTCAAAATAATTTATAATTCGGTCTATCTTTTACCTTTTTGCTTATTAAAATAAAACAAATAAAGGCATTGGATGGTTCTTATATATTTTGGTAAGAAAGCGATTGTTAGTCTATTCACCATTAACCATCATCTCTCTCTCACTCACTTCATCCATCACAATATATTTAGTTTCAAATGCACTCTGTTTCTCTTCTTTCATGGTATGTTCTTCTTTATTTTTTTTGTACTTAGATCCTTAATTTTACTGATTTTTTGCATTCTTTCATTGAATTTATTTATGTGTGTGTTTTTTTTTCCATTTGTTTATTGGTTGCAAAGTGCTCATCTTCTCTTCTAGATTATTTTTTTTTTAATTCGTAAAACTTGTCTTTTTTTTGGTGCGGTTTTTGGCAATTTTCCTTGATCCAAAATGTGTTTTTAAGATGTTGTCTAACTTTATTTACAACGAGAATTTTTCTTATTATCCGTTTTCATGGAAATGGAAATTTATGTACTTATGTCTATTACTTTTTTTTTTGATAATTATTAGTATTATTACAAAAATTTAATCAAGATTTTTTTCTAAATTTAATAAAGATTTATTCGTTCATTAATGTTTGATATATCAGCTTGTTAATTATTATTTTTTTAAAATACCACTTTATGTAAATCCGATTCTCAGTAATTTTTTTTTCTACTTTAACTTGGAAACTTTACCAAATTATTTTTGTTTATATATGGATTTTTTCCTCTATCTTTTGATATTTAATATTTCTTCTTAACTTTGCTTGCAAAATTTCCATATTTGAGTTTCTGTTCTTTAGAAAAATAACAAAAGAAACAAAAAAAACACAAAAGATTAGCGAAAAAAAAAACAAAAGATTTTCTTTTTTTTCCGGGGAAAATAATTTTTTTTTTGTGGCGCTTCAAGTTTCAAATTAAGATTTTTGCTTTGGTATGTGTCCGTCGAAATTCAAAGCCGTTTTTGTCATCTTCTTCTTCTTCTTCCTCAGAGCACAACAATGAAGCTTCAAGGCTCTTCTTCTCCTACCGGAGTTCTCGAAGAATTCTTCAGAACCGAAGAATTCGCAACCTCCGACACCAAAACCCCACCGTCTTCCTCCTCCCGTTTCCGCAAAATCGTTCAGCTTCTGAGAACCGGATCGAAAAAGTCGCTGGAGAATCTGAAGATTCCGTTTCACAACAATGCCATCAAAAGCTCTTTGAGAAGATGCAGTAGCTTGAGAGAGAATCTCAGATTTAGCTCCAACGATTCTCACTTTCTCCTCCTCTCTCCCCGAAGAATCTTCACCTTCTCTGACCTCAAAACTGCTACAAACAACTTCTCTTTAGGTATATACTCAAAATCTGTCTCTCTCCATGGGTTTGATTGATTTTTGATGGATTCGTGTTCTGTAGATTGGGTAGGGTTAAGAAATTTTGGTGATTCTGAATCTGATTATGAAGCTGTGACTGAAACTAGAGTGACCCATTAGCAATCGTTTTAGGTTAATCTCGGTTCCGAATGTGAAGCAATGTCTACTGTTTTGTTGGATGTGTGTGACAGAGAATCTAATTGGGAAAGGAGGTTATGCTGAAGTTTACAAAGGGACATTGCCTAATGGGCAAATGGTAGCTATAAAACGGCTGATGCGGGGAAATAACGAAGAGATTGTCGAAGATTTTCTTTCGGAGATGGGTATAATGGCACATGTAAACCATTCAAACATAGCTAAGCTTTTAGGCTATGGAGTTGAAGGAGGAATGCATCTTGTTCTTGAGTTATCACCTCATGGGAGCTTAGCTTCTATGCTTTATAGTAACTCACTTCTTGCCTTCTTTTGTCTATTCTTATCTTTACGATTGTTGATGAAGATTTTAATTGGTGATGATGTGGTTATAGGCTCGAAGGAGAAGATGAAATGGAGCATAAGGTATAAGATAGCATTGGGAGTTGCAGAGGGTTTGGTGTATCTTCACAAAGGATGTCAAAGGAGAATCATACATAGAGATATCAAAGCAGCTAACATTCTTCTCACACATGATTTTTCGCCTCAGGTACTAAATATAGAAAATGTTGCTCTGAAGAAATAAGAAAGAACACACTTTGAATTCTATGCCCTTGTTATGACAAAATGTCTTGGCGGGTTTTAGATATGCGATTTTGGACTTGCGAAGTGGCTACCTGAACATTGGACACACCATGTTGTTTCAAAGTTTGAAGGCACATTCGGGTGAGTCTATGCTTTATCATTGGAGATTGGTTTCTTTTACCATGGAAGTCTCAGTGGTAGATTTTGCATCTTTTGTTTCAGATATCTTGCTCCTGAGTACTTAACTCACGGGATAGTAGATGAAAAGACCGATGTATTCGCCTTGGGAGTTCTTTTACTGGAACTTGTTACTGGTCGACGAGCTCTTGACTACTCCAAGCAAAGTCTTGTCCTATGGGTGAGTTCTTCTTTTCTCTTTTCAGATTTCTGGAGATTCCAAGTTCTTTTTCATTGCTCTTAGTACCGTGCCACGGGGGTTGAAATTCCACATTTGATCTTAGTTCCTTTCCCTTTTTTGTATTCCCAGGCTAAACCATTGATGAAGAAGAACAAAATTAGGGAGCTAATAGATCCATCTCTAGCGGGCGACTACGAATGGAGGCAGATAAAACTTGTGCTTTTGGCTGCTTCATTATCAATCCAACAATCATCAATAGAAAGGCCAGGGATGAGTCAGGTAAACCCTAAACCAAGTTTCTTGTATAGCAAGTTAAAGAAAACCGCCATTGTTTAGATCATTTCTGTCTTAAACTAGGTGGTGGAGATCCTCAAAGGCAACTTGAAGGATCTCAAGTGTATCGTGAAATGCAGAGTTCCGTTTTATCGGAAAGCTTTTAGAGACGAATTGGGCAAGAGAGACTAAGAGTATCTTATCTGCAACCAAATCCACAAAGATCTTCTCTCTATCTCCCTCTCTCATGTGTAAAGTAGTTGGTTACAAGAGAAGCAAAGCAAAGAGGAAAAGAGGAGATGAACAAATAAGATGTTAATGGCAATGGGCATTGCGTATAGAATTATTCGTATAGATTATGTGGTATATGTGACTATTCTTTCTGAGAAATTTTGTTTATTTATTAAACTTGCGGGTATTAAAAAAGAAAAGCCCCCTTTCAAAAGTATATGAATCTTTCCTTTTTTCATTTGGTTTTTATATATTTGAACTAGGCCCGGACAAAATAACCGGAACCGAACCGAAAGAACCGAAAAATAACCGAACCGTAGTTGAAAAATAAATGTTTTTTGAGAACCGAAAAAACTGGAATTGAACCGGAACCGAACGGATAACCGAAAATATCTGAAATACTCGAAAATCTCCGAAATACCCGAAAATATACTCAAAAATACTCGAAAATACCCGAAAAATATACGAACGTTAATTCCCGAATGGTTACTTAATTCAAACGGAACCAAACCGGAACCGAACCAGAACCGAATTGAAACCGAACCGAAATACTTTAGGAACCGAATGGTACTAACTTTTGGAGAACCGAAAGAACCGAGAACCGAAAAAACCGAAACGAAACCGAACGAATAACTGAACCCAAGCCTAATTTGAACACCGAAAGATACAAAGACACCAAAATTACACACAAGCACGGCTCAATATGCATAAATTGTATTTGTTGAGTATCGATTTTTTATATCTTCCTGTGAAACATTAGTCATCCGTTTAGTTAACCGATTTTTTATATCTTCCTGTGAAACATTAGTCATCTGTTTAGTTAACCATTGGACTAAAGTGATTTCCACATACACTCCGCTCTTACGGAGAGATCCTTTGAAAGTGATGTACCGAAGATGCGGAGAATTGGTCAAAAAAAAGTTTCATCTTACTGTGACCTTCCAAACTAAAAGTTCCTTAACTTCATACTTTGGCAAGACAAACTTCAACAAAAACTTTAGAGCACCATTATCACAGAAGACAAGTGGATTTCTAAAACCACTTTTTCGCGTGTAGGTTCCACCGAAATTACAAAAAACGCTTTTAGAAATTGTAAAACAAGAAACGGTTTCTGAGTGTTTCTTGGACTGTTCACGAGCCCCACTGACACGTAGCGGTCCGCGATTGATTTACTTTTTTATTTTTATTTTTTAAATTTAAAAAAACAAAACAAAACTTAAGAAACCCAAATGGATTTTACCGATAATCATGCCCTTAATTTGTTCGCGAATGCAGCGATGTCATTGAAAATACGACATTTAAACGCAATTTAAGTAATAAAACCTCTAAGTTCCCGGTCTTTCACCGTTTTCTAATATGTGGTTTAGTATGAGTTTAGTCCATTTTCGTATATGATTGTCCTGTCGCGGTGCGTGGCGGACCAAATCCACCAACATTCCGTCCAATTGACAGCTCTACTACGTCTTCACACCAAATTCAGGAACATTTCATCCAATCAACAGCTCCGCAACGTCTATGCATAAAAGTCACTAGATTGATTGCCTGCCCCGGAGCGTAGGGGACTAAATCCACGATGAACATCCAGTCCAATCGACAGCATTACTACGTCTACACATAAAAGTCACTAAAATTGTCTAAAGGCAGTTAATAATCTGAACCATTCAGTCAATACTCGATAAAATTTCTATTAGAGCATGTGCAATGGGAGTCCTTAGATGGAGTTCTTAGCATTTTTGTAAATTAAAAAAAAATAAAACTCTAAGAGCTCTAAGAGCATTTTTAACACAGAACCCCATTAAAGGGTTTTTTTTTTTTAACACTGGATATGATCTTTTATTCATCGGGATTAAAGGGTTTCTTAAATTTAATTTTTTTTATTATTTTATTTATTTTGAACGTTTAAAAAAAATAAAATTTAAAAGCCCCATCAATCGCGGACCGCCACGTGGCGGTGGGGCCCGCGAAATAGTGGAAGAAACCAACCGGATTCGATTCTTTTTTGAGATCGGTAGGATACGGTTTCTTAAAATTTCTATTTTTTTATTATTTTTTTTTAACTAAGAGACGCAGTAAGAGACTACGTTAAAGATGGCCTAAGAGTAGACATTTAGAGGGGCTCTTAACTTTTTTTGGGTAAGAACAACTTCATTTTCGGATCGGAATCGGTTCGGTTTTTTCGGTTTTTTTTTGTTTTTCGGTTTTCGGATCCGTTTAAAATATCCCGATCCGAACCCAAAATACCCGAAAATATACCCCAAATACCTGAAAATATCCGAACATTAATACCCGAACCGAAACCGAAAGAACCAAACCGAAATCGAACGGGTAACCGGAAATATTTCGGACTTCAGATTCGTTTCTGATCTGTTTAAAATTTCAAGAACCGATCCGGACCTGAGAGGATCCGATCCGAACCGATCNGAACCGATCCAAAAATTCATCGGATCTGAAACGGATCCTAAATAGAAGGATTCGAATATCCGAGATCCGAATAATCCGAACCGGAACCGATCCGAGGATCCGAATGCC
>OVAN01001848.1:0-37506 GCA_900406275.1 Anastatica hierochuntica | reverse complement strand
GTCATGATTTGCTGTCCAAAATATGAAAGAATGCTTTGGTATAGATCTCTTTTTTGTGTGTCTATAATTTGAATTCATTTCACTACTTTTTTGTGTGTCTATAATTTGTCGAATATGCTAACGTCAATTTTTAAGTTTTAAGTCGAGTGTGAATGCTCAAATTGTTGGTAAATGCTATAGGTCTATTGTTAAATTTCTAGTCATTTCACTATTATTTATTTTCTCTGTCCATGCATTGTTGAAGACACTATAAGTCAATTTTGAGTTGTACCAAATAAAGTCAAGTGTGATGCTTAGTTTATTGTTAAATTAGATTTTTAATTTACTTCCATATTTTTTTGTGTCCATGTATATTTTGTGGAAGATCCTAAAAGTCAGTTTTGCGTTGTACTGAATAGAAGTCAAGTCTGAATGGTTAAATTGTTGTGAAATGTTGTAAGTTAATCTTTTGAACCGTCGACTAGTTCACTCTCCGATTTTTGGATGGATCTAAAATTTAGCACCATATTCGACTGACCAAATAGAGATGAGAGTATTTTATGACTTTTATCCATACAAAGGATTGTCAACTGACACTAAAATTCTTGTAAAAACTCATCTTTGAATGCTTAAATTGTTGTTAGATATTTGTTGCTAAAATTATAATTTAGTTTTTGTTTCTCTAAATTCCCTGTTGAAAGATTATGTTATCTTTCTCCCAGTAATTATAAGGTTTTAACCACAGTTTGCTATCACATAGGTTTTAAATGGTAAGAATATTTATTTGTCCACAAATATAAGAGATTAATCTGAAATTGGACGTAAAAGGTTTTTGAATATAGCTAAATAATGCCCATGCAGTGTCGAAGATAATTGTACCATATAGGAGTCAAGTGTGAATGCTTAAACTATAGTCAAATATTGTAAGTTTATTACCATCAATGAGTTTACGAAATCATGAAAATTACGTAATATGCCTTGACTTCGATACCTACTTACGAAAAACTTAAAATTAAAACATATCAAATCAATATGAATTTAATTAAATATCAAACACTAAGGAAACTACGCACGTAAGGTTTGTGAGCAGATCAACACGCGGCGAAACATCGCTGGAGATATTTCCTTCAGACAAGCACCATATCGTACGCGCGTGGCGGTGGATTCATGTGGTCTATATACGGTGAGTCACACGCGATACTGTAACTCGTCAAAATTTGTCGACTAGTGTGAACTTGAAAATTTTAGTATGAATAGAAACAAATAATAAAAAAACTCGCATTTAAGTTTTTAAACCCTCTAAAACTTAAATTGCTTTAAAAGTTTTACGGTTAAAAATTTATCAATCATTTTATTTTATTTTTTTTTCTGCGGTCATAATCGTCAATATTTTCTCTCACCACTTTAACGTACACATTTTTAAAGTTCTCTTAATAAGACTTTTTAAATAGTTGTAGAATTTTTTTGTCATAATTTTTAATTAAACTAATTCTATGAAAACTTTGTAATTAGTTTCTATTAAGTTATTTAGTTAAAATATCTCCTGTGATAAGAATTTAAAATATTTCAACCAATTCTATCAATAATTAAAAAATAAAAAATAATTAAATCTATATACTAATATAATACAATTATATGTAGAAGATTCAATTAAATTATTTACTTTTATCTAGATAATATTTTATGTAAAAATGTTGTTTTTAATCCCAATCAAGAAGATAATCAAACGTATGTTTAGTATAAAATAATTTGTAATATATCGAGAAAACATTTACATAAAATATTTTTCTAGCATTATACTAGCATAATATTTTGTAAATGAGATTCTTATTACTTACCTAATTAAAATTACAAAACGTTACAAGTTAATAATATATTTTTTTAAACATGTAGCATAATATATTACGATTTAAATTCAAATTTGGCATAATTTATACTTTGATTAGAAAGAAAATGTAATTTAAATTAACAATCATAGTTATACAATTTTAGTTACCTCTAATTAACAATCATAATTTAAATTACCGATCACGCCTTACAAAAAAATTCCTCTAAAAAAATTACCTCTCCAAACTTTTGTTCTTTCTTTGTAGGTGGAGGGTAAAATAGTAAACTCTTCCCAATATTTAATTTTCTTTTACAAATTCAAAACACTAAATATAGTTTAAAAAAACAAATTCACACAAAATTATTCGTTTTGATATAATTGAAACAAAAATATGGACTTTTATCATTCGAACATAAACATGAAATAATTATTATTTCCTACAATAAATTTAAGCATAATACTATTTTGAAGAAAACACACATTAATGCTACTAATATAAAATAATAATTTTAGTAATTACTTTTAAGTAATTTTCAAAAATACCAGTAACCCAACTTTTTATTTTAAATGTAATATCACGTGTTTTATTTTTTTAAAAATTATATTAACAAATGTTTTTCTAAAAATACAACAAAACTAAACTCAAAACTTAAATTATCAAAGCCAATACCCTAAACTTTAAAATATACACTAAAAAATTAAAATAAATATAAGAAAAGTACTAAAACGAAATCTAAAAGTTCTAGAAAGCTCCTAGTGCAAGTGTTCCAGATAATAATTTTTGAAGTAAACTTTTCAACTGTGAAGGAAAAAATATTTAACTTTTAGCATATATATACATTTTTACATATAATAAATGCAGGGTAATTATTAAAGATGTCTAAAAAATATTAATTAAATTTTAAATCCTCTCCAATTTGATTTTATTTTTTTGTCCATCCTTTTCTTTTCTTTCTTTTTTGATCACGGGTTAAGAATAAATTTAAAATTTACACCCATTATTATATTATTATTTTTTTGGAGCACCTTAAAATTTAATTATCATTTTTTTGGGGCATATCCAAAATTCACCCATAAATATACTGTAAGATTTTCATTTTGCCTAATAGATATATATATATATATGTGTGTGTGGTTACACGTATACATAAATTTATTAAATTTAATATATTTTTTCAAAAATCTCACAAATTATAAATTTTAAAGTTTGTAAACTTAAATCTATTAGTGCAAATTATGTCACCCATAAAATTTATTTTGTAAGAATTTCTAAAAGTTAAATAACAAACTTTAAAACCTAAATTTTCGAGATAAAATGAGTTTGAACGAATATATTATAAACGCTAAACTCTAAACTATATTTTTAAACATTAAATTATAATCTCTAAACTCCAAATCGTTGTAAAGGAGATTAAATCCTTGTAAAAGGGAAATTCAAGCATAATATTTTAATTCTAAACCCTGAATCATTGTAAAAAGAAAATCCAAATATAAAATTTTAATGAATTAGTGAGATGAAAATAATTTGAAGGAAAAATATAAACCCTAATTAAATTCTAGTAAAAGGGGAACCAAAACAAAATTGTAATGATCCAATGGCTTAGACGGAAAACTTGTAAACCCTGAATCCTAAACTTTTAACTTTAGTCAAATAATAATAAACACCAACGGAATAATGCAAGTTATGTCATCCATAAAAGACATCTACAAACATGCATTAAATAACTTAAACTACTAAATTAGACTTCGCAAAAATTCATATTTTTAACAATACGAAATAAATGAATATCATGAAAAAACTAAATTTAAAATTTGGAAAAAAGTTTAAACCTTGTTAAGAACAAAGGAAAATGGCATGAAATTTTTTCCATGTACTTTCAAAAGCACGAAAGGTTCAAAGAATAAAATTTTTAATCACATTAAGGAAAGACTAGATAACCATGTGAATTGATGGTCATCCAAGTTTCTTTCGAAAAGGGAAAAAGAAATTCTAATAAATCCAATTGCCTTGACACTCTTCGACTACGTTATGTCATATTTTAAACTCTTTTAAGAGCTAACTTCTAAGTTAACTAGCACAATTTCTAAATTCTGCCGAAGTTCTAATTTATATAATCACGATCTCCATTGGTTTACATGAGAAAATAATGTAACCCAAAATGTCAAGATGTTTTGGGATTTAAACCACTAATGGAGTTTAACTTGATTTTACTGGCAAAACAATTTTAGTGACTATTTCAGTTTCCTAATTCTTTTGTAGTTTGAGTCCCGAAAAGTAGATACTATAGAAATGTGCACCCTTTAAATGCAACAAAATCGTATTCACCTGCGTTTAGATAGAAAAATATATTATCCACATAAAAACTATTAAGGCAAAAAATTCATATAAGAATAAAGAAGAGATTAACATTTCCATATGGAATGATTCCTGGATTCTAGATGAGCAACCACGTCCGGCAAGAAGAAGAGAAAATATTTAGCTTATGAACCTCGAAATTCAACATTTGATAAATTTTATGATAAGAGAGTGACATCTTTCTATATGAACTTATAAAATTGGAGGATATACAATTAGTTAAAGGAATCGAATCCAGTCGTACTAACACTCATGATGATTTGTGATGGCATTAATCGAGGAATAGATTTATTCATTATTTTTCTGAAACAATTCGACTTAACAAGTTTGGTTGGAAATTTTAAAATCACACATTTGAAAAATTAAATGCCTACTAAAAATCACAACATTTCTTATGGCAAATGTTAGCATGTGCACGACAGCAGTTTGATAAAATATTTTTATGATTTCTATTAATGAAATATTTCCCAAGACTATGTTCTAGATTTAACTTAATTCAAGCCTAACATGTTTCTTAGAGAAGAAGAAGAAATACTAACCTTGATCTATGTTTTGATGAGGTTTCAATGGATCCTTTAATCAATTGATTTCTCTTCCTTTAGATCTTTCTCTTTAGTGATTCTTCGATGGACAAGAATCAAATCCTCCTTTACTCTCCTTTATGATATTTCTTTTATTTGTGGTGGTTTTAAAAAAGGGTGTGTTCATACAAAATGATAAGGAGAGACATCATCCTTATTTATACTAATGGAAGGGGTGTCATGAACCGACACAACCTTTCACTCATAACTGTTAAGTTTCATGGGCTTCCAACTCAAAACCAATTGGCAATGAGTGGATTGGTGTGTTCATACAAAATGATAAGGAGAGACATCATCCTTATTTATACTAATGGAAGGGGTGTCATGAACCGACACAACCTTTCACTCATAACTGTTAAGTTTCATGGGCTTCCAACTCAAAACCAATTGGCAATGAGTGGATTGGTCCATGTTACTTATATATTACTTAGATCCCCATCATATTTCCGATGTGGGATATATCTTCACACGTCCCCTCGAGATAATGGTCCGTATAACCATTAATCTCGATAATATCCCAGTATAAGATTAAATTCGGGTTAGATCGGTCGGACTAATTCCATGTCGGACCGATTTTGGTTCAGAACGATCGGGCCTCTTTCGATGGGCCGGATCGATTTTGGTTCGGTGGAGGCAGCGTGTGTTTAGGATCTGGGCTCTGATACTATGTTAAGTTCCATGTCGGACCGATTTTGGTTCAGAACGATCGGGCCTCTTTCGATGGGCCGGATCGATTTTGGTTCGGTGGAGGCAGCGTGTGTTTAGGATCTGGGCTCTGATACTATGTTAAGTTTCATGGGCTTCCAACTCAAAACCAATTGACAATGAGTGGATTGGTCCATGTTACTTATATATTACTTAGGTCCCCATCATATTTCCGATGTGGGATATATCTTCACAATAACCATCACCATGTGACCACCACCAACTAATAATATAAGTACATCTATGTATTATATCTTTATAGTAGTATATTTCTTAATTACTACCTTTCATATAATAATACATACATATACATATATATATGTGATCATAGGAGGAAGGACATTCATATAATAAGGTAAAGGAGGGGGTATATCAATGCACCCGAATTCTAACACCTTTAATCGAAACCGATCCATCATGGTGTCGTCTTTAATGTTAGAATTCACAATTTTAGTGTGAACTTGATCTTTATAATTAAACCCTTAAACACATGGATCACATAAGAATATAAAATATTCTTACACAGTTACCTCATGATTAGTAATCCAAGGGATAAAATGTGATGCTTTGTATAAATGGGGTGGTTTACATAATGAAACGGTAAATCATATAGTATTTTTTGAATGCTCATACAAGCAAATCGTTTGACTGGAATGTTTCGTATTTTTTATGATTTTATGTTCGTAGATAATTCACCTTTTAATTAGACGAAATTAACTTTTAACTATTTAAAATAATATATGATTGGAAAAAAAACTTCTGAAAAAAATCGAATACCTCTACAACAATTATATAGAAAAGTTAACTAACCGAAAAAGAAAAATTCCGTAAATCCGAACTAATGCATGGTGGACGGCGAAACAGCACGTGCCTCCCGCCTGCCACTCACGCCATCATCCCCATCTACACGAAACTCCAAGATTGGACAGATGATGCTACCACTCTATTTTATGAATACTACCTTTAAGCTTTTTACATTTCAATCGTTTGATTTTTTTTTAGAATTACCCCACTTCTTTGCAATTTTTTCCCCATTTTGAATTTTTTTGAATTCTATCGTATTCTCTCCATTTCTCAAAAAATGTTATTTTGAAATTTTAATTTTGTTTTACAAAAAAATGTCGTTTTGTATTTTTAATGCAAATTTTTAAATAAAATTCTGATTTTAGTTTCACTGTCTTAATGCATTAACTGAAAATAAAATCATTTTTAAAATATTAATAAAAAACATGTAAAACTTTTTAATAATTTCTTTTAATATATGTAAAAAATGATAGAATAACATTTTTTACGAAAGTATATGAGAAGAAAACGCAGCTTTTTTTCAGAGTATATGGGAAAATGCAGCTTTTTTTCCAGCCATGGGAAAATGCAGCTTAAGACATTTTCGCCCGTCTAATTTATGAACAATACAAAACTCCTATAATACATACACACAAAAAATGAGAAAATCAATGAAAGAAATATGCCTACCTTGTGTAATATTAATGATCCTATTTTGTTTTGTACTCCCCAATATTAATTTCTTTGTCGTTGACAGACACAAATTAAATGTTCCATATTAGTACTTGATTCCATATTCCACACACATTTATTGGAGATTTATAACATCTGTCATTTGGTAGAACAACCAAACCATCATGAAACTTTTTTAAAATCGAAGACGAACAAGGAAAATTAGTAGCTAACTAAAACGGATATTTCTGATTTATACTTACATCCACATGTAATTAGAAGGATGATAGAGAGAGAAACTAAAAAGGAGATTTCTTAAAATTTGTCCTTTAACTTACCCAAAAAAAGGAGTTCCTTCTTTTACGTCTACCCAAAAAAACAATACAGAAGAAACTACTAATTAAATTTTCCAGCAACGTCAGAAGAACAAATTATGTAAAAAATAAAGTAGATAATCTAAATATCAAACCGGTGGAGCTAGGTTAAGATCCAGGTTTAGTTCCTTTCTCGGTTCGACCTTCACCGTTGCACGAATACCGATACTCAGCTCGATATTAACCGGATCGAACCGGACTGGGTAAACCCGAGCAAGCTCCGCTCTTAACGCAGCAGCCCTTGACGGATCGAAGAAATAACCGGCAGCCACCGGCGATACACCGTTATTCTTCCGGTGACATGCAAACGGGAATCTTCCGGTCATCTCCACCCGGCGCGTCATCTCACGCGCATCCATCTCCGGGGGGTTTATGATGGAAGAACCTTTTCCACCGCCGTCTCTGCCGGTCTCGTCTCGGACGGTACACTCACCGGGGAGAGCGAAGTTGGTTTTTGCTTTAGAGCCGCGGAACTCTCTAGCGGCGGCGTCATAAGCTTTAGCGGCTTCCTCCGCCGTGTCAAAAGTCCCAAGCCAAACTCGAGTTTTCTTCCCCGGGTCACGGATCTCCGCCGCGTATCTACCCCACGGCCGCTTCCTTACACCTCTAAAGTGCACCTCTTTTATCGTCGTCTTCACTCCGCCGCCGCTTTCACTCACGGCGGCGTTTCTCGCATTTACCTGTTTCGGAGCCATTAAAAAACAAGTTCACGTAATTTTGGTTTCTTTAATAAGAAGATGGGTTAATTTATAAAGACAAAAGGGTTCTTCTTGTTGGTTTAAACTTTAAAGAGAGAAAGAGAGAGAGAGAGAAACGGTCAACGAGGGTTTGACTGAAAAGCGCCGCCCAAAAAACAGACAGTGAGGTGTGTGTTGAGTTTATGTCTGTGACGGCCTTTTGCCTTAACGTCCCGTTACTGCGGCGTGACTTTGCGTAACTTTGATTATACTTTTATTCCACGCTCCCTCATTAATATACGTGACTCCCACGCTCTCTCTACCATTTAATCTTAAAGATTCTTACATTACTCGTGCAATATTCACATTTACTGTTTCCATTCGAATTTGCACTGCATGTTGTTGTTAATAATTTGAGGTAAATTTAAAAGATGTTTCAAACCGATATTAACACTATTATCATTGCTTTTTACCACTTCTATTTTTCTAAGTTGGATTATAATTTTTTATTGCTCATTCTTCAGTTAAGTTTTTTTACTGTTTTAGGTCACCGGTTAGATCAGATGTTTTTTTCTGTATAAATATTAATAACTTAAAAATCTATTTAACCAGTAGTAATATAGTTATTATATTGATGGCATATCATATTTTCAGTATATTTTGATTTGGTAGTTAAAACACATGAGATAGAGGTTGATCTTTCATTTATTTTGTGGATTTCATTGATTTCTGTTTCATGAAAATCAATAAACATCAATTTATTAATGAAGGTTTTTTGGTAAAAGCTCTAAAATATTTTTTTACGAGGTCTCTCATCGGGCTGAATAAATCAGATTTCACTTTCCAAAAAAATTATTGGAACACCTTTTAAAAAGTTGTTTACTATACATGAACCATAAATCCGTCAACAACAAGTATCACACATACGTAATTTATCAAACGCACTAATAGTCACAAATGGTGTTGTCCCTCATCATATTGTGAAACTCCTAAAATCGTAAAAAATATATGGTGCATGAGGAGATTGATTTAATTTTCTTCACCGTTAAAATGCATTTATCTTTTCGATCACTTATTATGAGAGAACTTTAGAATTAAACGTTCTTGTGTTGGAGTAAAACCATAGTGAATAACCTAATAAAAAAATGATTTTCAGTATCACATGGATCTAAAATACATAACGGACCTAAACCGAAAATAGAATTCGGTTTGGTTACGAAACTAGGCAGTAACCGATCTGATATGGTAATTTGAGCATCTGATTCTCGATTATGTTTGGGTAGGAACCGAAACCATAGGATTCAAAAAAACTAGAAGATAATATATATATATATATATATAGTGCCCACTACCTACCACTCTAATCTTAATTTACAAATCACACTTCCCAAAATGGACCCCTCGTCTCCTCCTTTACTACGATTCTCCAAAACTCAACTTATCCTCCTCTCATTCGCGAAATTGAAACAAACAAGAAGCTCTCACTCGTCAC
The DNA here is from genome assembly GCA_900406275.1 of Anastatica hierochuntica. Taxonomy (NCBI): domain Eukaryota; kingdom Viridiplantae; phylum Streptophyta; class Magnoliopsida; order Brassicales; family Brassicaceae; genus Anastatica; species Anastatica hierochuntica. Next base: position 28,059 of record OVAN01001848.1, on the reverse strand, counting down.
ATTCTCATTCCCAGGTAATCACTAATTAGTGTTCTCTTTGATTCCCAACAAAAAAACAATAATATTTTGCTCTGTCGAGTGACGAGTCTTAAGTTTTTAAGTTTCATTTCATTCCAGTGTTAACGTTCAATTTCAGTCTAATATGTTGTCTTTAGTGTCTTTTATCGGCTGTTTGTCTTACATTAGCCTCATGTTGATTTAATTTCGTAGTGAGTCTAGTGATTGTGTGTCTCACTATTTTAGTGTTCTTTCTTGCATTGATGTTTGTTTTCTAATCTTATAGATGAATTCTTCCGAACATCCTCCTACATTCGATGATACTGGGAACATTAATGTAGATGAACCAGAGATACACGAAGAAAAAAATACTACTATAAAGTTTGAACATGAGGTTGATACTACAAACAAGAACAAAATGAATGACTCTTTAGGAGGAGCATCTAAAGATAAGAAGAAGCAAATACAAGAAAGGTAATGGGCTTAGGATCATTACACAAACATGAAAGAGAACATGAAGAAGTGCAATTGTCACTACTGTGCAAGAGAAATGATGTCTCCTACATCTTATGAAAGCTCCAATATGCATAAACATCTTAGATCATGCCAAAAGTACATGGAAGTCTTAGTGTTCTAGAAACAAAATAAGTTACTGTGAAGGTGATAATAATGCTGTAAATATGGAAGAGTAATTTAGCAGTATTCAAATATGCGTCTAATGGGATACTTGATTAGGTTAGCTTCCATAAGCCTTCATTGAGTTGTCGTGGAGAAATATCCACAGTAAACCCAAGTTATATAGGCCACACTATTGAAGGATTGTACCTAGAGATATCATGCAGATGTTAGTTAAGATGAAATAAGAGATGAGGAATCAGATTGGTAATCGAACGGTCTCACTCACCACAAATATATGGACTGCTCCATCAACTGCTTCTAGCTACATGGTGATTACATCACACTTGATAGTAACCCCTCTAGGGTTCTTAGCCATTTTTTTTATTAATTTTTTTAGAATAAAAACCCTTTTGGGGTTATTAGCAATTTTTGTCTATTATTACAAGAACCCCAAATGGGGTTCTTAAAATTTTTTTTTTTTTTACTTAAACAAAACCCGAAATATTTTCGAGTATTTTTAGATATATTTTTGGGTATTTTCGAGTATTTTTAGGTATAGTTTTGAGTACTTTGGCTTCGGATCGGGATAATTTAAACAGATCCGAAACGGATCTGAAATTCCAAAAATCGTAAACATATCCGTATCATACTCAAAAACTTAAAAACAAAAAAAAAACGGATATGAAACGGAGCCAAAACGGATATTTTCGGGTATTTTGGATTCGGATCGGGATATTTTAAACAGATCCAAAACGGATCCGAAACTCCAAAAATCGTAAACAGATCCGTATCATATCCAAAAACTGAAAAAAAAATACGGATATGAAACGGAGCCAAAACGGAACCGAAACGGATATTTTCGTGTATTTTGGATTCGGATCAGGATATTTTAAACAGATCCGAAACGGATCCGAAACTTCAAAAATTGTAAATGAATATGTAACGAATCCAAAAACTGAAAAACAAAAAAAAACGGATATGAAACGGATCCAAAACGGATCTGAAAATGAAATTGTTCTGGCAAAAAAAAAAAAAACCTAAAAACCGCTAAGAGCCGGTTCTTAATTAAAAAACTTAGGAACCGGCTCTTAGCCGTTCCTTCTTTTTTCTATTTTTTTAATTATTAAAATTCTTAAGAAATCTTTAAGAACCTTTGAATAAACATGCTCTTAAGAATCTTGTCTTAACTCTCAAATTTGGTTTTGTTTTAGGGGATGCTTGTTCGAATGGATGCTCATCGAATGAGATGGTTGGTGGTTGCATTTGTTGGTAGTTTGGTGTCGGTGTCTTGTGTTGTCTCCATTTCTTTATATTATTGTTCATAGTTTGTGACTTTGTGCCTTCATATCTTTCTTTGTTTCCTGAATGCTTTAAAATTTCAACTTTAAACTTTAGTGTGCTGTTCTTTTTCTTTATATTTATAGCTTGCAATTGTACTTTGCAACTTGGAGTTTGGAAATTTCCATATTTGTTATCAGATTCATGGGCATCTGGCCATACTTTTGTAATATTTTGTAAGTTTGTAGTTTATTCACTCTTGATTTGGTTGGTTTTCGTTCGGGTAAAACAAGTTTTTTAAACAATTCGAGTACAAAGAACCAAAGAAACCAAACCCAATTTAAATTTCGGTTTCCTAATCAGGTAACCAGAACGAACGTGAACTCGACAGAACCAAACCGACCGAACCAATAATCTTTTATCCATATATGGATACCAAAAGTTATGAACCAAAAGAATCGAAAACCAAAATATCGGACCCAATTTGATACGAAGAATCGAACGCCCATGTCTAGCATGTAAAATAAACAACTCCTTAAAGTCTTTTGAAGTAACGCTCCTGACCATCAAATAGAGTGCGCCTATGAGTCTAAAGAGAGAGCATATGGGGTGTTTATGGATTTGCGGTGGTTCATTGAAGAGAATGCAGAATAGTTGGAGGAACAAATGTTTGGATTGATTTTTATTGATAACTCGAAGAGTATAATTGATAGTCAAAAACAATCACAAGCTATGTACCCTAGCTGGAGTTTAGGCTTCAGTCGGTTGCGTGTTCTTTAAAGAAATCTCGTGTCCTCCTAAGATTTCTTCATAATCCTTATACATGCGTCTCTAAGCCGATATTTTCCTATCTTTTAAAAAAGATTAGGATAATTGTCATTTTGATTTCATCTTAGTAATAAAGATTCTTTCCTCTATATCAGTCTTCGCTATCCTTATCCGACAAACTAGGACCTGAGCAGAATATTTGACCTTGATCATGGTTTCGACCCTCTTCCATACTGCTAACTTGGTTCGAGCCATGGTTTACACAACTATCAGAGTCAAATCGTGATTCAATTAAACTGATCAATTCCTTTTCTTGCGAATCACTTTATGAATAATTTATTTTATCAAGTTATTTCGACTCTTCGTTTTCATTGCTTATAGCAATTATAGGAAATCGACGTTAACAACAATGATAATATAAGGAGAAAATATACGAGACAATAATTTTATCAAGATTTTTAACCGAAGTATCATGAAAGATAAATCGTACTGGACGAAGAAGAAATCCTAAAGACAATAAAGTTCAAAGAAATGCATTAAGACAATTTCTTTAAGGTGATCGACAAAAAATCAATTTCTGTAAAGCTTTTTTTTTCGAGATGTCTTTTTCTATTTTTTCGCAATTTATTGTAAAGGGTTTTCTACAAAAATACTTCTTTTTTTTGCGACTAACGAAAGCTTTATTAGATGATAGATTCAATGTCAGCACTGACATATTCATACAAGAAATTTGGAACACAGTCATATAAAACCCAATCTCTAGGACTCAAAGTAATTTGTCTAGAAAGTATATATGCGCACCGGTTGGCCTCTCTGTATATGAAGGCAAACTGAAATTCTTCATAACTTGCGGCCCATCGTAAGACCGCATCCACATAATGTGTAAGCCGTAAGTTATGTATCCTGCCTTTTATCAGTTGCGTTACATATTGGTTATCCCCTTAAAAAATGACTTTCTGAAACCCCAGACTGATAGCAGCTTGCATGGCCCAAATGAGAGCCGAGAGTTCCGCTGCATCAGTTGTATGACGTCCTTGAAACTTCCCCATACCGAAGTGCATGACTTGTCAATTATAGTTCCTTATTATCCAACCCATTCCCGATTGGCCATCCGCATGATTGGATACATCGTAGTTACACTTGACCCATCCCTTTGGGGGTCTAGTCCAATGGCCATTCCGAGAACTCCTCTGGGTATGTTGCGCATCCGCTAATGTGGTTGCATTAATCCACTCTTCTGCGTCTTCCATGGCTTTTTGTATAAGCATTCTTGTGGTTAAGTGATGGTGATTGAAAACTAGGTCATTCCTAGATTTCCAGAGCCTCCAAAGTATTAGAAAAGGGAGTGTCTGTTGGAGTCGTTGAAGCGTAGGATCTTTGTAGGTTTTGATTAAAAAATGAAGTTTGTCTTCCAGGGTGGTATCCACCCTATCCAACAAATTCGTATTGATACCTGCCAGCCTCCATGTCGAGCGTGCATATGGACATAAGAATAGAAGATGGTCCGTTGTTTCCTCCTCCATACAACACCGACGACACCTAGGATCTACATCAATTTGTCGGCGTCGGAGATTTGAGGATACTGCCAGAGCCTTCGAGCCAATACGCCACAAAAAGTGTTTATATTTAGGCCCTACTTGAGTTGCCAAATATCCGTAGCAATGTCTGGGGAAGATGCTAGGAGGGGCATGTTCTCCATTTGTTCCTCATGTTCCACTGCAAATCGATATCCAGACTTGGCCGTGTAAATGCCATCTCTAGTATACGGTCAGACGAACTTATTCTTCATTGGGTATAGAGGTAGGAAGGTTTTGAGGATATGGTGATGGTCCTCCTCCTCAATTAGCTCTGAAATAGCGTGGACATTCCAATGAGGCTCATTAACATCTATTAGCACAGAGACTGGTAAGTGGGGATCAACTCCTTGACGAGTTATGGGTGGGCGGGCCGGGTGGACAGGAAGCCAAGGATCCGTACTAAGCTTGGTATCTTTGCCATCGCCAATGCAAATATGCCCACCTCTCAATAGCAGTTCACTGCCAAAGCGCAGTTCACTACAAAAATACTTCTATTGTAAATTTTTTGTAATTTTACCTTCCAAATGTTAGAACTGTAGATCAATCTATTATGTGATATCCAAACCGTAATATATTTTTGTTATAGTTCAAACCGACGACTGATAATCCTATATCAAAATGTAATAACAACTAAACTCAATTGCAAATTGAAACTTCGATTCAAATGGAAAATTAAAAAAATTATAATAACGAAATAAAAAATTATATTGCAGTTTAAATATTAGTCGGGTTACTTCACTTGCAATTTCGACATATAGATCATAAAATTGCAAAAAAGTCACAATAGAATTTTTTCCTTTTTACAGAAAACCTAAAATAAATAAGAAGTTTTTGTAAGGTTGGTAACGTGGGCCATGATACCGGATACTCGAGTCGCCGGCGTATCCCTGCTTCTATCAGTTCTGCTTATCACTTACAAATTAGGGTTTCGGAGTAAGAAGACAAATTGTCTCTCCGTTTCGATTTTCGATCTTCTTGGTAAACTCTTTTAGCTTTCTCTCTTACTCGTCTTTCGTCTTGTGTTATTTCGCACATCCCAATATTAACCTAATTTTGGCTATCTCTTTCGTCATCGCAGATTCACTTCATTTCCTACAGAGACGCGATGGCTTCTTTGTTCAAGGTAAATTCCATTTCTGGGTTTTGCTTTAGGGTTTGGTCTGAACGATGTGGCTAGTTTGTATGTTTTTGCACTTGAAGAAAGACATTGAATTTGCTCTTGGATGAACTCGTTTCTGGGTTTCAATTTTGTCATTTGGGTTTTGGATTATCAGGAGCAAGCAAAGCTCTCAGCTTATCGAGATCGAAGATTTTCAGGAACGCAAGAGGAGTTTGACGAGGCGTTAAGGACATCTACGACAGTTTACATCGGCAATGTGTCTTTTTATACCACTGAAGAACAGATTTATGAGCTTTTCTCCAGAGCTGGAGAGATTAAAAAAATAATTATGGGTTTGGACAAGAACACAAAAACGCCCTGTGGTTTTTGTTTCGTCTTGTAAGTTTCATTCTCCAAGTGTCTTATGTTTGGTTGCTGATTTTGCTTTCTTTTTATCTGAGCTTGCTTGTGTTGTGATCAATCAGGTTCTACTCGAGAGAGGACACAGAGGATGCAGTCAAATATATAAGCGGGACTATTCTGGATGACCGGCCCATCCGTGTTGATTTTGATTGGGGATTCCAGGAAGGAAGACAATGGGGACGCGGTAGAAGTGGCGGCCAGGTATTCACCAGATGCATCCTCTCTGTAATTTTCTCACTCTTTGTATGTAAGTTATATGTAATCATGGCTTCCTAATTTTCATACAGGTTCGAGATGAATACCGTACAGATTACGATCCTGATATCCTTTCAGTTCGCATTGTTGTGCACTCTATATTTCTTGTTTACTAAATGTGTTTCGTGGTAGCAAAGCATGAATACTACAAACTTTTGTAGGCAATGAGTTTTTCACTTGTCGATTATTTTCTTTAACTTATTGATACCTAGAGGTGGTTATGGAAAATTAGTTCAGAAGGAACTTGAAGCCCAAAGGCAACTCGTAGATTACGGAACTGGCTCATTGGGATCCTATCCTGCAGCTGCGCCATCAAACTGTATGTGCTTCCAACTTTTTTTCATATCTACACGATCTTGTTCTTGGTTGCATGATAAATGGTCAACATTAAACTGTCTGTAATGCGAATAAAAAATTGCTTAGGTTGTTAATCTAGAAATGTCATGGGTATATAGCTAAGCACTGTAGCGTCCTGGAGAAATCTCATCGTCTTACAAAAGTATCATCTTGTCCTTTCACTGTGTAATAGATAGTCAAAATTGGAACACTCGTGAATCCTAGTTTAAGGTGCTAATTGAAGTCCATCATGCAACAATGGGTATATACTATATAGAGTCTACAGAAGATTAAGTTCTTAAATAATTTGTGTGTTTTATCATTTCTGTAGATGGAAGGCGCGGTGGTGGAGGCGGCTACGGCCAAGGAGGATCAAATCGCCATGGAAGAGGAGGTATGTATATATCTTCGAAATGAACATGATGCGTTATAAGCCACGATCCTTTTCTGATGATCAAAACCCATTTGCTGTTTTTTGCAGATTATCATCGGAAACGACAAAGAGACGATGACCGTTATGGACGCGATAACTCAAGAAGAAACTCGGATCATGAATCTAGGAGAGAGACTGATCATGACATGAGACCGGTAATAAACATAATTTCCTCCTTTTTTTACGAATCACTTGTTAAGTTAATATTACCTTTTTCTGACTTGATGCTTGAACCTTGTGTCTGCTATTGAATATTTTGTGTGATTGTAACAGGAGAAGAACCCTAGATTCCGTGAGAGTGGTGATTCAGATGATGATGGTGAAGATGATCGGAAGAGAAGATCTTAAAATAAAAACACCTTTAGTAATTGCATATGTTGAAGAATCAATGTTATCTTTGGATTTATGTGTGAAACCAATTTGAGATTTTTAGATTTTAATTACAACCTTTGTTAAGTCTGGCTTCACGGAGTATTATGTCCTTACTCTCTCTACCTGATCAACCGAAATCTCGTTACTAGACTATATAAGTACTTGAGATAATTCTTGGCAAGGTTAAAAAATACATTTTTAATTGTAGAAAAAAAACATAAACGAGATTTGTTTCATTCTGATTCGGACTGATTCTTCTTAGCCAACTTCCTAAAGATGTAAACATCAGTTTCCTCGTAAGCGTAATCAGGATGGAGATGCTCATGAGGGACTTTTTCTATCTTGAAAACGGCGTCGCATAGCTCCCAGAATAGCTTATCGGCTTCCGGCGACCTAATCTGGTACCCAAGCAGCACCGCGCCGTCTTCCGCCACCAGCGTCTCCATCGCCGTCACTAGCTGCCCTACCGATTCCTCTATATACACAACATCCGCCGCGATTACCAGATCGAACGGCGGATTCAGCGCCGAGATCTGATCCCGATTGTTCCAGTAAACGACCGAGGTTTTTAGGGATTTTCCAAGCGCCGCCTTGTTCCGCTTCAGGTTGTGTTTGAGCGCCGGCATAACCGGGGAGATGTCAGTGAGCACGATCTCCGTTAGACCTAGCAAGTGGAAAGCCATACCGGCTACTCCGCATCCGGTGCCTAGTTCGATGGCGCGACGGCGGCGGAAATCAAAGAGTTCGGCGTACGGATTCGGAGACGACGATGATGAGGTCACCGTGGACCAACGCTCGGCGAATTTGGCGAGAATCAGAGAGCAAGGCCAGACGGAAGTTCCGACGTGCATCGAGCCGTTGTCTTGCTGGAAGGAGAGGCGGGTGCCGTTAACCGTCAGATCGATCACCGGAGAGTCTGTGAATTTCATTTCGGCGTCTTCTCTCTCTAACTCTAACTCCGACGACTGCTTTGTGTATTCGAAATTAGGGATCGCTTTTATTCACCAATGGGCTTTATCATGGGCTTGAAGTCACAAAAAAAGTTGATAGTATAAGCTTCATTCAAGTATAGTTCGTAAAAATATTGCAGATGAAATATTTTTGAGAACTCATCACATTTTATACATTTTAAGATTTGCAAATGTTGTGGACGATTATATATTTTTTTCCATTTGATGACATTGTTTCCACTTATTATCAATCATAAACTAGTCTAATACCCGCAATGCACAAATTGTCTTTCTTATACTTGGCACCATTTTTGAAATATACTCACCCTATATAAAAACCATATTTTTTTTTGTCAACCATGTTTTTTTTTTTTTCGCCGTCAACCATGTTTTGTTAAGCCCAAGACAAATGATTCATATACAAAGATAAAATAAGTTTTAGAGCCCAAACCCATATAACATCTTAATCTTGATATAATATTAAACAGAGATGGATCAACGTGGCCATTCCTAGCCCACAGAGAAGAACCGCCGCTAATCCCAATCCTATAATCTCATCGTGAAGCTTCCAGAAACCTAGCTTCACCTCCGACGGATGCTTCCACATAGACTAAGAAACCCGAATTTTATTTCAAAATTGGCGATGAATTTTTGTATCCATCTCCGATGTGGGCTTACGAGAATCACCCTTGACCTTGAACATCATGAACTTCCAACTTCTCGTCATTAATGGAGTACCGCCGAACTTCTTCTTCTACACAATAAACATCACCATAATATCTCCTTAAGAGATGAAGTTCCAAACCAATAATCTATTTTTCTGGTTTTTTGCCTAAAGGCTGCCATTAAACGGCAAGAACTTAAGCGGGAGAATATGGTAGAGTAGAAAATCGACCATAAGATAAGACGAGAAAGGAAGAGATTAAAGATCTAACCGTAAAATACAACAAAATCGCATGAAATCCAAGATTTAACCATGAAGCACAACAGTAAATGATTTCAGCGAAAGAGAAAATTCGAAAATATCGGAACAACAGCCGAACTAAGCCGGAGAAAACATCTGGACTACGCCGGAAATACTTTTTACATGCCAAAAAACAAGACCGGACCGGCAAAACGCCGACCGGAAAAGAAACGAAAGTTTAGATCTGAGGCTCAGAAGAGGGAGAAGAGAGAGAGAGAGAGAGAGAGAGAGAGAGAGAGAGAGAAGAGAGAGAAGTATTCTTGTTTCTTCAACAAAAACCATATCAAAAATAACCATAGGTTATTACGCAATTTTGAAACTACAGAAATGTGGTAGGTTGATCATACATAAACATTTTCTTTTTTTCACCGAAATCTATTTTGTTAAGCTTGACATAAATCTAACGTCTTTAAGTTAAGTTGGAAACATATACTAATCCACACCCAAAAAAAATGAAAAACTAATCTTAGAGCTGCTTACTTCATTTGGTAAGAACTAAACACGACCTGTTGTTCTCTTTTTCTGCTTAGCCACTTCTCTTTGATTTAGAGGGTTTGGTTTTTTCTCTCTTTTGGTACCTTCTTTTAGTTCCCAAAAAGTGTGTGGACCACTTTCCTTTCCTTGTCTCCCACGATTGCCTCAATCTTCATAATTTGATTCTCTTTCATTTCCCTCTTTCCTTTCTTCTACTTTTACTATCCTCATCTTTCTGCTAACGGCATCAGGTTTTCCTTTTTTTCTTCAATCACATTTACTCTGATTATGATCTCCATTAAAATGATATCAGAATACTAATGTATTAAATGCTCCTTCGTGAAGCTAACGGTGAACCTACTACCACAGCTTTCGCAACATGACCGGAATCCTACAAACAAAACCTTACACTCTTGCCTCACGATGTCAGACACTCTTCATTCGGCGATAAGAGCATTGCCCATTCATGATGATACCCCGATCACTCTGCCAGACAATCCTCGGTTCATGGCGGTTGATGAGAATGATTGTAGCATTCTCGGCAGACTTTTAAACCCCGAGGCTCAGCCAATCGCCAAGATGATCGACACCATACCCATTATATGGAGATTTTATGACAGAGTGCGTGGAGTGGCTCTCTCCAAATCCCATTTTCAATTCTTTTTTAAAAGAGAAGATGACCTGCAGAGGGTGTTGAAAGATAGGCCATGGTCTTACAAGTACTGGACTATGGTGATTGAGAGGTGGACTCCGTCGCCCTCAGAACACTTTCTCAAGACTTTTGAAGTTTGGCTTCGCATCCGTAATATCCCTGCTCCTTTCTTCACTCGTGACACAATGGAGGAGTGTGCATCAGCGATTGGCCATGTGGAAGAAGTTGACTATGACCCTAAAGTATCATAGAAAACATATTATGTCAAAGTTCGTATTACCTTTCATACAGAGAGCCCCGCAAGAGAGTACAAAGCTCTGAATCTGCCCAATGGTGAAACAATCTCTATTCACTATGAATATGAGAAAATCAGGAAAAGGTGCTTTAACTGCTTCCAGTTAACCCATGACAAGCCCAAATGTCCTCTGTTACATCCGGTGCGTGATACAGAGCATGGACTTCGAGCTATGGCAGGGGCTAACTTTGTTGCTCTACGTCCCTTGTCCCGTATTGAGACAATTGTTCCTGGCCGCTATGATGTACCTCCAGGCTTTGCTCCCTTGTTCCCAGAACTCTCCAAAGAAGACCATCGTGTGGCTCTTCAATACATTTCCCATGCAGACCCCGCGGAAAGACAAGCACGGATCTTACGTGTGCAGAACTCCATCGATGACCTGCGTGACTCGACATCTAAACGGGATTCCCATCAACTGGTCTCTGCCCAGAATGAAGTCACAGGTGGTATGCATGGAACTCTTAATGATGAAGCCAGTGGTCAACGTAACCGTAGAGGTATGGCGATGGTAGAAAGTAAGCAGATTGTGTCATCTCCCCCTTCCAGATTTACCTAAGCCACAAGCTTTGGAGAATGGGTCAAGCTCTAGTATTTGTCCTCTTAGAACAACCAAAAGCTCGTCAATCTTTCATTTTGAAGCATCCATGGAAGGTCCTGGGAACTTCCGATCTGTGACTAAGTCTGGAACGCATCGTCGCTTATCTACATGGAAGAGACAGTCGAGAATTAAGGACAAGGAAGCTGTTAGCAAGCGAGACAGCTTGAGTAAACGGAAGAAGGGTTCCCTCTTAGAGGTTCCGCGGAACAAAGGCCCCAAAAATCAACCAAAGTCGGTGGCTTCCGGTTTGAAGCCGCTGCAGAACGGATGAGCATTCTGAGTTGGAACTGTCAAGGTGCGGGGAGTACCGAGATAGTTGGTCGCCTCTGGAAAATGCGTCGAGACCTTATTCTGGATTTTCTTTTTCTTATTGAAACTAAACAAAAAAGCGATTTTATTTTAAGTTTACAACGTAGTTTGGGTTATGATGAGGTTTGTATGGTTGAACCTATTGGTCTTAGCGGTGGTTTGGCAGTGTTTTGTAAGAAGAGTTTTGTAGTGGATGTTCTGTTTTCGGATAAAAGATTAATCGACTTAAAAGTTTCAATGGGTTCGATTACCTTCTTCTTGACTTGTGTATATGGAGACCCTGTGAGGGCCAAAAGAAAGGATGTGTGGGACAAACTTAATGACACTGGTGTGATACGAGATGAGCCGTGGCTACTAGTGGGAGATTTCAATGAGTTGTTGAACAATTCTGAGAAAATCGGTGGTGCTCAACGTGATGACTCTACCTTTTGGGATTTCCGAGCAATGGTTACATGCTGCAAACTAAAGGAGCTGCGTAGCTCTGGTAATGCCTTCTCGTGGGGTGGAGTCCGAGAGGAAGAATGGGTACAGTGTTGTCTAGACCGTAGCTTTGGAAACAGTGAGTGGTTTGTGAGTTTTCCTTGGGCTCAGGTGGAATTTTTAGACTTATGGGCCTCTGACCACCGGCCCCTTATGGTCCGCTTTGCTTCTGAAACCTCTGACAGGGGGCGTGGACGCTTCTATTTTGATCAGCGTTGTATGAGTAAACCAGGGATCGAGGAGGTTATAAGGATGGGTTGGAATGGTCGGCACGATTCAGAGAATATTCCACTAATCGAGCGTATTAGCAAATGCAGAACTGAGATCTCTAAATGGAAGAGACAGTCACAGTCAAACTCTGCGAATAAGATCACATTAATCCACTCTCAGATTGAACGAGAGCTCCTCAAAACACCACCTGATCCAAATCATCTCCGACGTATAAAAAGTGAGCTCCATGTTGCCTATAGAGAAGAGGAGCTTTTCTGGAAGAATAAAAGCAGAGAACAGTGGCTGAAGTCTGGCGACAAAAACACGAAATTTTATCACAATTCGGTACGAGGAAGAAAAGCTCAAAACAGAGCGGTATTGTTGAAAGATAATGAGGGGACTGAGCACTTCCTGGAAGGATCGAAAGGTAGCATTGCTGTGGAGTACTTTCGAGATCTTTTTATGAGCTCTAATCCATATGACACAGAGGCTATCCTTAAGGACTTAGAACCAAGAGTCTCTCACGGTATGAATGAAATACTCACCGCACCGGTTACAGAGGAGGAAGTTAAGGCAGCGGCTTTTGCGATTAAAAGCTCAAGCACACCCAGTGAAGATGGCCTCTCGGGTGCTTTTTATAAAAGGTTTTGGGAGATAGTTGGTCCGAGTGTTGTCTTCGAAGCAAAACGCTTCTTTGCTTCCGGTATTCTTCCAAAGGAATGGAATCACACCCAAATATGTCTAATCCCAAAAGTTTCCAATGCGACGAGGATGACTGAGATGCGCCCGATTAGTCTTTGTACGATTCAATACAAGATTATATCCAAGATCCTTTGCTTGCGTCTTAAACAAATTTTGCCGACCATTTTCTCTGAAACGCAAGGCGCTTTTGTTTCGGGTCGTCTCATAACGGATAACATATTGATAGCTCACGAGATGATACATGCCTTGCGAACAAATGAGGATGTTTCAGATGACTTCATGGCGATAAAGATAGATATGTCCAAGGCTTATGATCGCGTGGAATGGCGTTTCGTAGAAAAGCTGCTTGAAAAGTTGGGGTTTGATCATAAATGGGTAACCTGGATTATGGCTTGCATATCGTCTGTCTCTTACACGGTCATGTTGAATGGTAACACTCACAGTTTTTTGAAACCGGAAAGAGGTATACGCCAAGGTGACCCTCTCTCGCCCTTTCTCTTTATTCTTGTTGCGGAGGCGCTATTCCATGCTCTTAACCGATCAGAAGCGACTGAAAGGCTGAAAGGTATCAAATTATCTCCACATTGTCCTATTGTGCATCACCTGTTGTTCGCCGATGACAACTTACTTCTTTGCCAAGCAACTTCGGAGAACTGTCTTGAGATTATGGACTGTTTGGAAAGATACGGAGCGACATCGAGACAATTTATTAATAAATCTAAGTCATCAATCATATTCGGTTCTAAGGTGGATGAAGGGCGGAAAATTGGTCTCAAGACTATCTTGGGTATCGATAAAGAGGGAGGGAAAGGCTCCTATCTTGGGCTCCCGGAGTGTTTTAGTGGGTCGAAACGTAAACTCCTTAGCTTTATTCATGAGAAGCTAAAATCGCGTTTGCAAGGATGGTATTCAAAGACACTCTCCCAAGAAGGTAAAGAAGTTCTTTTAAAAATCTATTGGTCTTGCCCTTCCGGTCTATGTCATGTCGTGTTTTAAGCTCTCAAATGATTTATGCAAGAAAATTACTAGCGCTATGATTGAATTTTGGTGGAGTAGCGGTGATAATAAATGAAAAATTCCATGGGTTGCTTGGAAACAATTATGTAGGAAGAAGGAGGACGGTGGCCTTGGATTTCATGATATTGGGAATTTTAATCAAGCACTTCTTGGTAAACAAGCTTGGAAGATTTGGTCACAGGCTAGCTCTCTAGTTTCGCGGGTTTTAAAAGGACGATGCTTTCATGATAAGTCTTTCTTGGATGGTCCCTTGGGGAAACGACCATCTTACGCATGGAAGAGCATCCTTCATGGAAGGAAACTTCTCAAGCTTGGTTTAGTTAAGGTGATTGGTGATGGCAACTCTACGAATATTTGGACAGAGAACTGGCTACCAGGGCAACTACCGAGACCACCAGTAAGGAAACAAGGCTCGCTGGACTCAGTTCACATGGTTTCAGACCTATTGATCCCCAACACGAATTTGTGGGATCTGTCCATGATCCATAGAGTAATAGCAGACACAGATATCCCTCTGGTACTTCAAACAAGAGCGGCCCTGAGTAGAGAAGATGCATATAAATGGAGTCAATCTAAATCTGGACTGTACACTGTTCAAACTGGTCATAAGCTACTAGAATGTTTCTCACAAATGCAAGAAACTTCTCCTGTCTTGTTGCCGCCATTAGAGAAAAGCACCTGGTCTGGTATTTGGAAGATCCCAACTCTCCCAAAAATACAACACTTTATTTGGAGAGCTATGGCAGGGGCCTTAGCGGTCTCCCAAACGTTGAGGCACAAGAACATTATGGTTGAGCCTAACTGTCGACTATGCAATGTGGAAATTGAGAGTATTTGCCATGTCCTGTTTGTTTGTCCTGCAGCTAAAGAAGTATGGGACCTGTCGAATATTCCGTTACCGGAAAGTGGATTCTCAAGAAACTCGGTGCTTCTCAATGTCCACCACCTGTTGAAGATATGCAAACAACAGAATCCAACGGGTGACAAGAGAGCTGCCTTTCCCTTGATTTTGTGGCAAGTGTGGAAAGTCAAGAACCTTCATGTCTTTGAGCGTGTTAGCTCCTTTGCTGAAACTATCCTCAGTAAAGCTATGGATGGTCACGAGGAATGGCTCCATGCTCAAGCCTCTATGGATTCTGATAACGAAGCTCCCCAAGCTACTCCACATGCTCTTTCCTTTTCTCTGTCCTGGATTCCACCAGGTGATCCTCTGGTTAAATGTAACTTCACCGCCTCATGGATGAATGCTCACGCCAATTACGGAGCCTCTTGGATTTTTCGAAACTCCAAAGTTGAAGTCTTGCACCATAGCAGAAGGTCATTCTCTGGTGTAGATTCTCCGTTAATGGCTTACCTCCTTAGCTTTTTGTGGGCTATTGAGAGCATGAGCTCGTTAAGGCATCGGCAAGTGATCTTTGAATCCACTTATGGCCTGACTTTTGAAGCAATCCTTCACCCTCAACGTTTTCCCCATCATAATTATCCAATCTCAGATATTGTTGAGCGCCTAAAGTCCCTCACGACATGGAAACTGGAAGTTACCTCAGAGGCGGAAAATAGAATAGCGGTGGCCATTGCAAATAATGTTACTTCTGGAGCAAGGTACCAGTCCTACGTTGCAAGACAGGGACCTGGTGGTTACGAGATCTTATTCTCGCTGATACTCCTACTATTTGACCTTCCTCCCTTTGGTTCTATTCCAAACGGTGACCAGAAGCATGAGGCTGCTCTCTGTTTTGTCGAGATATGCGTGTATTGGCCTTTCTCCCCTGTTTTGGTTTGGTCTCTTGTGGGAGATAGCATTTAGATATTACGCTTTTTGACCTTTATGTAATCCCTTTTTTGATTCTTGATCTAATAAAATCAGTGTTAAAAAAAAACACGACCTGTTGCTACCGTTAATTGAGATAATTTATTCCATAATTATAGAAAAATTAAAGATAACTAAAATATTAACAACATCTAAGTCAAATGAGAAAAGTAAGAGGAAAACCAACCAAAAAAGTTGGAAAAAAAAAGTTCTCTCTCTCTGATTGAAAAAAACCAAACTCAGATCTGACTTTTTTGTGCCGGCGGGTGGTGTTTTAGCCACCGCTGTGCTTTGTATTTACGGTTTAGCTTTTGGCGAACAATATCCGGCGATCTGTCCGATGGTTTTTCTNAAAAACCAAACTCACATCTCACTTTTTTGTGGTTTAGCTTTTGGCGAACAATATCCGACGATCTGTCCGGTGTAGTTTCCGACGTTGTTCGGTCTCTGTTTTAGTTTTCTTTTGTTTTATTTTTCGTTATATCAGTTGTTACCCCTTTCTTCTCTCTCGTTTTTATAATCGANATCGGATTCTTCTTTTTTCTAACTACAAACATCACTTTCTTTGTCGGAGATAGAAGTAACGCTTGCTTAATCATCTCGTTAGTATGTGACGAGTCTAATCAGGACCTTGAGACGGTCTTCTAAAGCAAGTTTCATCTCGAAAGAAAGAGATCGGCTTTTAGGAGAAGATGAGGAGACTCCGATATAAGCTTCCAATGTTATAGGGAAGAGATCTTAGGATGGGAGTGGTTGTTGGCTCTTGTTGGAAAAAGCAGTGGTGATAAACCTAAAGAATCATGCTGCAAAATGAAGGTTTGATTTTGCGAAACGGTGGAAGAATTTTGGTCATGGCGGAGCAAAGAGCATAAAGTTCAGGATCCTGATCTTGAGGAAGCACATAGCCGAAGAGGAAAAAGAGCAACACGTGTATGGTCTGAAATGATCCTTTCCAAATGAAGGATTTTGTGTTTTGCATTTTTTTATTTTCCTTTAAATTCCGCTAAGGACTTATCCAAATCTTGTAACTTTCTTTGTATTTTTCCAATGAGCCAACTAAATAAAAATGCATTGCAGAAAAAAAAAAAAAAAAAAAAGAGGAAAACCTTTTTTTATTGTATTTATTTATTAGTTAGATTCATTTTATGGGCTTTATGGCCTAATTTAGACTGCTTTAAGGCGCTGCCGTATTCATCAAATTGTCAATAATTTCGCTTTTTTTATTTATTATTAAGGTTTTCTTTTTTTAATATTCAATTAACGTCAAAATTTGTTCATCTTCGTCGTTCTGAGCCGTCTTCTTACTCTCAGATTCCTCCAAGTCAAGCAATTTCGATCTTCCTCAGTTGCTGTTTTCATTTCCGAAAGGTAAATCTCTTTATCAATCTCAAAAATTTAAAGAGATTAATTAATCAGATTTTGATAAAACCCTAATTGTTAACAATCAGAAAATGGAATTGCTTCGTCGGGTTGTTGTTGATGTTAGCTTAGAAACCCTAATTTGTCTCCATCGCATTTTTGCAATATCTCAGAATGCTTTGAATTTGTTATTGTTAAGATATTTTACACTGCAATGGACTCAAAATCTCTGGCGAAATCGAAGAGAGCTCATACTCGACATCACAGCAATAAATCACATTCGGTTCATAAGCCCAAAGGCTCACAAGCTTCAGGGAACTCCACAAATCCGAAGAACCAAACCGCCACCGCCGCCACTCTGAAAACAAAGAGCCCGGTTCAATCTGCACTCCCGTCGAATTGGGATCGATATGATGATGAAGAACTTGATTCGGGGTTGGAAAATGCGTCTACAAGCCAACGTGTGGATGTTGTTCTGCCAAAAAGCAAAGGAGCAGATTATCGGCATTTGATATCTGAAGCACAAGCTGAGTCTCAATCAAAGATTGAGACCAATTCAGATTGTTTATCTTCGCTAGATGATCTTTTGCACGGTATGAAATCAGTCTCAATCGTAAAGCAAAATGTTGTTTCGTTCTTTAGTTGTTTGTGCAAAGTATCGCTGACTTGTTCTTGTTCTGTTTGTGATTCTAATTTTTATATTCTTGCAGATGAGTTTAGTCATGTACTTGGCTCTTTGATCTCGGCTAGAGGTGAAGGTATACTTTCATGGATGGAAGATGACAACTTCGTTGTGGAAGAAGACGGATCAGCTTATAGTCAAGAGGTAACAATAATACTCTTGTTTCTCCGGAGGTTTAGCGCGATATTTAACTTGGTGATCATTCTCACGGTTCTTCAACTTGTCTTACGTGAAGCCTGGGTTCCTCTCCTTGAATTTAAATGCTCTGGCCAAGGCGCTGGAAAAAGTGGACTTGCACGAGAGACTCTACATTGATGCTGATCTTTTGCCACCCGAGATGGTACTTGCTTAATCTAAATCACTCATGAACAATAGTATGCTCTAGATTTGACACCTTCATGGATTGTGCAGTGTACATCACAAGCAAAAGTGAACGAAGAGCAGTGTCCTTCACACACGAGACAGGACACAGAAGCTGTCACAACGAGGCTAAGTGAGCCGGTTCAACAAGAATTCAGTGGAAAGATGGACCAAATTGTCGCACAAGGAGAAGCATCAGTCACGGAGGCCGAGTCTCTGGATCAAGTCAACGACATACCAATACTTACAGACCAGTCAGAGAAATCTGCAGTCACTGAAGCTGATCTAGATTTGCTCCTCAACTCCTTTAGTGCCCCAAGTACATCCAATCAGAATCCATCGGTCCAAAAGTCACCAGCTTTTGAGTCTGAGCTTGATTCTCTTCTCAACTCAAACACTGGCCCAGAAACATTCAACAAACCAGCGAACCCATCTAAGCAAAAAGTTCGCACGATGGATTTCGATGATGTGCTTGATGATTTGCTTGAAAGTACTTCAGTGTCGATCAAACCACAGCCGAACCAGACCTCTTCCTCGTCCACGACAGTTGGGAATTCCAAAGTTTTAGAAGAGTTTGATTCTTGGTTAGATACAATTTGATTGTTTTTGTTAGCTTTACACCCTTTGTGTTTGCTTTGGGGAATGAGATAATATCTTTAAAAAGTTTTCCAGAGGGCTTTCAAAATCTTTTGATTACGGTAAAAAACTCTAAACGCCGGTTAACTTTTGCTTAATTTGTGTCTTTACTTTTTTCAGAGTTTGCGAAGCTTGTTCATCAGTTTGTTTGAGCAGCGGATCTATAGCATCGTTATCAGAGGGCAGTTCAGAACTGTTGGGGCTAGAGTTTCAGAAATCCGCTGAATACCTTTAGTAAAATTTTATCAATTAAGGGGGTAAAAACATAGAAAAGGAGAAATATTAACTAAAATAGTTTTAATAAGGAAAGTTAACAAAAACGAATATTCAAAGAAAAAAGTATATATTATTTTAAAATTGCAAATAAATTTGATTTATTTTAAAGAAAAAAAGTTTATTAAAATTAGAAAAAGTGAGTTCGAATAAAAATAAATAAAAACAAGCCAAAAATGCGAAAACAAAAAATTCAAAGAAACAACATATATTAAGCAAAGATTAAACATATAGTATTTTAAAATTTTCTATAAATTTGATATATTCTAAAATAAATAAAATATTTTTTCAAAAAAATAATAATAAGTGAGTTTGAATAAAAATAAATAGAAACAAGTCTAAAATGCGAACAAAAATAATAAACTCAATAAACTGTAGAATAATACCTTACTAAAAGGGAGACTTACAAAAATACACCTTTGTATTGTCTGTTTTTCAAAAATACCCCTGCTTGAAAAAATTTTATTTTTACACCTTTTTTTTAATGAAAAAGACTATTATACCCCTAGACTAAAAGAAACCCTAAACGTTAAACCCTAAACCCTAAACCATAATTCCTAAACTTTAAACCCTAATAGCTAAACCCTAAACCCTAATCACTAAATCTTAAACCCTAAACCCTATTTGTGCAAATAGGAGGTGTATATTTGAGAACCATTAAAAGACATGTGTAAATGTAAAATTTCTTTTCCTTCTAAGTGTATTTCTGTAAATTAATCTTACTAAAACTAGTGTCATTAATATTATAGTTTTAACGGGATCGAATCTTAAAACAATAAAATACGTCAAATAAATCGTATTATCGAGATTTAAAATTTATATAAAAAATGTATTGAATAAAGTTTGAAATAATATATATGCAAATAGCATATAGCGTGGACAATTAATTTATTAATTGAATAAACTAAAATCTAAAATTATTTATAAAATCTTTTTTCTCGCAACAAGTTACAAATAAAAGGATAAAACAATTAGAAACATATATAACTCACTCTCGTATATAGATATACACACCATGGAAGTAACAATCACTATTTCAAATTTTTAATTCATGCACATCATATTCAATAAAGAAATTTCTTATTTCACACAACATAATAAAATGAAGACATATACACAAATAAAATCAAAAGAGGAGCGTCAAATAAATTACAACAAATCCAACACCAAACCCTAATCCAGCCTTCATCTCACCTGAGCCTGACTTCTCGGACGACGGGGCCGTCGCGTTCTTGGAAGTTTCTGAGTCGTCAGAGACACGAGGAGGTTTTGGTGTCGGTGCAGGAGCAGGTGGTGAGATCTTTTTCTCTCCGAACATCTCTTCTGGTAACAATACCATGTCCACCACGTAAACAGCAAGAGGACGTTCTTGTCTTAATGCATTACTGAGACGTGTCTCAACAACACCTGTAGATACATTAACTTGGTTTCCTTGACCGGTGAAGTTAAGTCCGTAAACCGAACCAGCTTCTCGCCCTGAAGCCTGAGTCCTGGCCGGGTTACTTACGGAGAGAAGGTCATCCAATGAGTAGAACTTGGGACTAACATGGTAAAGAATGAGTTTGACTTGGTCTTCCGAGCTCAGTTTGTTTAGGGTTCCGGGTTTAAGGTTTTGAAATGCGTTGTCTGTTGGCGCAAACACCGTCATGCCTTCTGTTGAACTGTTGACTTGAATGTTGATTTGGTTTCCTATTTGAGTTGTGTTTAAAAAACGGATAAAAGTAACAAATTGACCGCCTTTTTCGAGGATCGCTGTGATGTTAATGGGACCGGAAGGGCCAGGAGCCGGAGCAATGGGCTGAGCAGCTACCTCCACGGAAAGGAAGATGGCGCTGTGGAGGAGGAGGAGGAGGAGGAGGAGAGGAGGAGCCATAGCGTTTGAAGTTTTGAGTTTATGTGTGGAGTCTAATGGGAAGTGAGGCCGAGAGTGAAATGATTTATATGGATGAGAAAATGTTTAGTTAGTGATGAGTTGTGGCTTAATTGGCATCAAAAAGCATTGGCTAAATAATTCATTTGACAAAACATTTGCCGACAAAAATTTGGATTCTCTATGAAATTATATGATCACTAATTTATGGTTTAGCATATATAATTAAAGACTACTATATGTTAGTGTCGGTAGTTACCCTAAGTATTTTTTTTTTTTTATGACCAGGAAGTTCATGTCCCAAGTATGTTTTGTGTGATCGTAATTGGCATCGATTTCAGAAAAGAAAAACATAAATTAAGGTTTAAGATAGAGAAGATTTTGAGATGCCAAATTAAATTGTAATGAGTTCTAATTAAGATTAACATATATACGATCAACATTAAAATTGCATGAGCTTAACCAATTCTAAGATTCTGTCAACAACGAAATGTAAAACTTGATTTTACTATATAAATTCATATGTATACACTTAGGGTAACTAGCTACCGACACTAACACATACTTGGTCACAACTGACAATAGACATTCTCAACTAATTATTTGTTGGTACTTAGTAATCATATAATAAAGAAAAGAAAATGATGACTCAATAATTAATTATCGTTGTTACTTTGTAATCTATAAAGAAACAAAATATTCCCAAAATACTTTTGAAAAGTATATAGATATCATTGGATGTGGAATTCGACTACAATTGTTAAGAGAATGCGAGAAGCCATGTATTCTAAATTAGCCTATGTATAGAGAATAATAACTACATTCTACTGAATAATATAGATTCTTAAGTTATTCTTTTATTCAACTTATTCTTAAAAAAAATTCTAAATTTTTGATGGAAATAAAATTTTACATTCCAACAATATAAATATATATATATATATATATATATAGATATATAGATGACTCGTGTACTTGTAGAATCTAGTTCTACTTGTTGTGGTATATGTTTGCGATGAAATTAGTGACTTTCTTTTACTATGAACGTATATATACTTAGCGAAAAAACGGACACTAAGTCACTAACACTCAAACCATGATTAACAGTATCTCTAATGGTGTTACCACCATTGAAGTCCTTAGCTATTTTTAAATTAATATTTTTTTGTTTTGTTTTTGTTTGAATAGTGAAAGATCTCATTCAAAAATACATGTCCAATGGTGTACTCCATTTGGAGTCCTTAGAAAAAATATATTTAATTTTAAAACGATTTGAAACGGATCAGAAACTTTAAAAATCGTAAATGAATAGGTAACGGTTCCAAAAACAGAAAAACGGATCTAAAGCGGAACCGAAACGGATATTTTCGGGTATTTTGGGTTCGGATCGAGATATTTTAAACAGATATGAAACGGATCCGAAACTTCAAAAATCGTAAATGAATATGTAACGGTTTCAAAAAACTAAAAAACAAAAAAAACCGGATCTAAACCAGAAACGAAACGGAACCGAAACAGATATTTTCGGATATTTTGGGTTCGGATCGGGATTTTTAAACAGATCTGAAACGGATCCGAAACTTCAAAAATCGTAAATGAATGTGTAACTGTTCCAAAAGCTGGAAAAAAAACGGATCAGAAACGGAACCGAAACGGATATTTTGGGTTCAGATCGAGATATTTTAAACAGATCTAAAACGGATCTGAAATTTCAAAAATCGTAAATGAATATTAACGGTTCCAAAAACTGAAAAACAAAAAAAAAACGGATATGAAACGGAACCGAAACGGAATCGAAACGTATATTTTCGGGTATTTTGGGTTCTGATCGGGATATTTTAAACGGATCTGAAACGGATCCGAAACTTCAAAAATTGTAAATGAATATGTAATGATTCCAAAAACCGAAATATAAAAAAAACGGTTCTGAAACGGATCAGAAAATGAAATTGTTCTGACAAAAAAAAAAAGCTAAAAATTCAATCCTTAAAATTTTTAATTAAGGATCGATCCTTAGTCTTATCAATATAATTAATATTTTTTTATTCTTCTCAGCCTAGGAACAAACGCTAAAGATTCGTCTCTCCCCCGGTTGGAGGTGGTCTAATACATGGCTGTTAGGGAGATTATTAAAAAAAATATTTAATGACATAGGTTCTTAAAATCTCATGTAAAAGTCTCTTAATTAAGATAAAAGTCTCTTGATTAAGAGATTTAAGAACACCATGTAAAAGTCTCTTAATTAAGGTAAAAGCCTTTCAATCAAGAGATTTGAGAGACTTTTACATGGGATTCTTAGATTTTATAAACTCTTTGTAATTGAGAGGAGCAAGTGGGCCAGTGGTTGGACCACCTCTGCATCCATCTCACCTAACCAGGGTTCAAACCCTGCATCTGCCTCTTGTGAGAGGAACTATTTGCCACTAGACTACGATGACAAAAAAAAAAAACTCCCTGTAATTAAATTTTTTTTAAAGAACCTCCTTAAAAATCTTTCTAAGAACCGCAATTAATCATGCTCTCGTACCTTTTGGTGAAGACTCACTATTCTCTCAATTAGTTAGCGGTTGGCACTTGGCAATCTAATAAAAGAAACGAAATGATGACTTGATTATGTATTATACTAATACTTTTATAATAGTATCAACAGTGGCGAAGCTATGAATTTTTTTACCGGGGCAATAATACACTAAAAGATAACATATAGGTTGCCAAAATATTTCTACAATCTATTCTTATAAATTATAAGACTAAATTTCGAATATAAACTAAAGAAAACATAGAAAAGTAAACATTTAAACTCAATGATAATAAACATAATCCCAAAAAAATTTATGTTATCAAGTTATATAATCTCTACTTTAAATTTAAAATGGGAGTACAATCTAAAAATATTAAAGTAACTAGATGATGGTCCCTGCGGATGCACGGACAAATATAATTTTATGAAAATTGTAGTAGCTATAGTTTTAACATATAGTTTTTTGTTGTTGTTTGTATTGTTCTTGTTACAAAGTATAAAAATATGCAAAATCACTCGTATTTGTTTGTGTCTTCTGCAGATGTGGTCAATAATATTAGTATATTGATGTAATTTGAGACATTTTTTGTTGATTTTACTGTGAAAACTCTCTATTTTTGAATTTAGGAAGAAGAAAAGAAAAAAGAGTTAACATTTGAGAAAAATCATAATTTGGTACCAAAAACCGAATCGAACCCACCCGAAAAAATGATACCGAATCCGATGAAATACCTGAATGAATCTTAAATTTCAAAATAAAAAAAATTAGAACTGAACCCGGTTCGAACCTAAATATTTCGAGTACCCGATAATATATGAACTATAAATATATACTTAATTATATTATTTTTTGAATTCAATATCAAAAAATATCGTTAATTACCATGAATTTACATATATTTTTTGAATCTAAACCTAATCAACCCCATTCCTAACAAATTCAGCTTCGTCGTGTTTGCTATTTTAGTATCTAACCAACCAATCGTCTATTCTATATATATATAAATCTAAACTAAATAAATTAGGGTTTATAATTAATTAATTTCGTTTTGAGTCTAATGATCGAGGATAAATAATGATCGATTTTTTGTTTAAATAAATATCATAATTTTAAGTAGGGTTAGTTTGGTCATTAGCACACGAGTGAATATTCTCCCAAATAAAAAAAGTCGTTAGCCAATCAAGTGATGACACATGTATGCCAAAAACATTTTTTAATTAAAAAAACTAAAAACTTGCGAACTCCAGAATTACGCCACGTCATTCGCAAGTTCTGTGAGCGCGCCACGTCAACAAGCGACTTCTCATATAATATGTAAATCTATATTAGGGTTTTCTTTTAGTATCCTAATCAACCAATCGTCTATTCCATATATATAAATCTAAACTAAATGAATTAGGGTTTATAATTAATTAATTTCGTTTTGGATCTAATGATCGAGGATAGATAATGATCAATTTTTTGTTTAAATAAATATCATAATTTTCAGTAGGGTTAGTTTGGTCATTAGCACACGAGTGAATATTCTCCCAAGCAAAAAAAATCGTTAGCCAATCAAGTGATGACACGTATACCAAAAACATTTTTTAATTAAAAAAAACTAAAAACTTGCGAACTCCAGAATTGCGCCACATCATCCGCAAATTCTGTGAGCGCGCTACGTCAACAAGCTGACTTCTATCCTTGATTGCAAACATAATTTCAATACATATAAGTGGACTCCATGATGAAACGATTTTGGTATTGGCAAAGGAGTTAGCAGTTTTGAGAGGAGTTACTTGATTCCAATGCGTAACTAAATAAGGACGCATGATACTGAGTGAAAATAAATTATTTTAATGGATAAAACTAAAAATCTGCATAATCATGATTTGTATATTTAAATTCTTAATTAAAATTTACATTTAAATAACTTATGTAATTATGGTTCAAGTAAATAAATTGTAGTTTAAAATCCATGTTTAGATATTCATCGATTGTATTTTGTATCGCAGATAAAAAGCTTCCAAATTGACTCAGATTACAAAAAATGTAAAAAACAATATCTCTGAATGAAAGATACTCTTATAGAAATTATATGTTTCATATTTAGGTAAAAATGAATTGAATGAACATCGATAGTTTTCGAAAAATATATTCTGAGCCGTAATTCTTCTTACATTTTTGGTAACTTTGGGATGAATCTAATGTAAAAATTTAAGAAGTGAAAAATTTAAACTTAAAATCAGTTTTATATCTTATATGAAATAAGTATTCTTAAATATATTCTATATTTTATATTTTGTAAAAATGAACTGAATAAGCATCAATCATTTTTGAAAAATATATTTTTAGCCCTAATTCTTCTTAAATTTTTTATAATTCATTTGTAATGAATCGAGTGTTAAAAATTAAGATGTTCAAAATTTAAAACTTAAAATATACTTTATATATTATTCAAAATTACTGTTATGAAAAATATGTGTTAGATTATTATTTTATAATGTTATATTTTATAAATTTTATGTTATTTTATAGTTTTTATTTTATTATTTATAGATTTTTCTCTTATTTTATTTATATAGTTACCGTTTTAAAATAAGCTAATATGTTTCTATTTTGTTATTTTTTATTTTTAACGAAGTAAATAACTAATAATATGAAAGTTTATATTAATTTTTTTGTACAGTGACACATGTCGCAATCTAAGTAAAGACCGATACGTGTTGGAATCCGGTGATTTACAAATGTTTAACGTATCGTTCACGTCGAACACGTTCAACTTTATATAATAAGATGACTAGAATAGTACGCTCTATATTTCTTTTACCAAAATAACACAAATTTTAAATGAAAGTACATCAAGCCCTACTCTAGTTAAACAATTAACAATTTTGCCACTGAATAATTTAAATCTTTTCCTTTTATTTTTTTTATGTAATTAATTGACTAAAAAACTATGAGATGATTAAAATAACTTTCTTAGGCCATAAACAAGGCATGTTCTAAACCTGAGTATCTAAAAAATAATAATAATAAATAAATCAAAAAGGAGAGAGAAATAAGAACCAAGTTTTTGTTTCTTAGATAAGAAACGACTCTTGCGAGATTTCTTCTTGTTTATTTTTTTATTTTTTTAATTTTTTTTAACATTCATAATACTTATAATAATAATATTTTACATTTTAGAACCCACTCTTAAGCATTAATCATGCTCTAAATCCTCTGTACACCTAAAACGAAGGTTTACCAACTTATCATAATTTTGTTTTTGATGTAAAAGCCAATTGCATGTAAATCATAAACGTAACGTCGTGCGTTGCCTTGGCGTCATTTATAAATGATTTACCAAAAAAAAAAAAAACTTCGTGCTTGCTTTCAATACCCTATTTATTTGAAAATGACTTTATCATGCCCGAACGATACGTCGTTAAGAGCACTAGGTAATAATACAAGGTAGCACAATCTTTTTATGTTGAAACTCTTATATTACACTAGATGATATGCATGTGTCTCTTCTTCGATGTATACGGGTCAATACTTCCATATTATCTATAAGTTTCTCCTCTTAAGTCTTAAACTTAAACATGATCAAGCCCACTTGGCCATGACGGACATCGCACCAGCTCCAAGCAAAAGGGCAGCGTATGACTTCATCTGAAGCTTGAGGCTGTTCTGCATCTTATGACCCATAAAATCGGCGGCAAGAAGGTCGACTAGAGCCATGTAGATGAGTAGTCCAGCTGAGGAAGCGTTGAGCAAGCCAACCGTTATGAGGGAGTTAGGGCTATTCTCTTTGTACGTTTTAGATAAAGCCATCCCTAGAGCTATCCCGAAAGGCGGTGTCACCGCGAAAAAGAAAGCCATCACTGCTTTTTTCACCCACCCGTACTCCGCCTACATGTGTTCTCAAGTTCTCATCAAATGATTTTTTCTTGTGAATCTATATTCAACAAATAGTTCATTGGACTGAGGGAGGAATTCACCTGAATGATGCAGCCGCCGAGACCCATGCCTTCGAACAATTGGTGGAAGCAAAGGGCAGCGATAAGACCTTTGATGGTGCAAGTATTGTTTGTGGCTCCTACTGATAATCCTATCACGATTGAATGCAGCACTATTCCTAGCTCCAATACCTGTTCCATTCATACATTTCAATTTATTTATGACTTATTGACATATGGAAATGTCGTCGTTGACTTTTTTTCTGTTGAAGAAATTGTTTATAACTTTTAACAATTCATTTCAACAAAAGAAATTTTAGGACAATTCTCAAAATAATACCATTTTTTAAATGTACGTTCCAAAAAAAATATCATCACTAAGTTTTTTTTATAAAAATACCACTAATATATTTTCTTTTTATTTGTAGCTAGTTCTTCTCGCTAGAGGCAAATGCCGGGTTCGAATATGGTTCCTTGAAATGGCAGCAGAGGTGGTGCAATCACTAGCCCACTTGCTCCTCTCTACCACTAAGACCATGTGCAATGCTAAGAACCCCAAAGGGGTTCTTAGCCAATTTTTTATTATTTTTTTTAGAATAAGAACCCCAAAGGGGTTCTTAGCAATTTTGGTCAATTATTGCGAGAACCCAAATGGGGTTCATAAATAATTTTTTTTTTTACTTAAACATATCTGAAACGGATCCGAAACTCCAAAAAAATAAAAACAGATTCGTATCATATTTAAAAATTGAAAAACAAAAAAAAGGGATCTCAAACGGAACCGAAACGGAGTAAAAACAGATATTTTTTGGTATTT
>OVAN01001847.1:0-37508 GCA_900406275.1 Anastatica hierochuntica | reverse complement strand
TAGTATTTGTGGGTAGGCAAATTTGGACGGGGTACAGATAGAGGATTCTTGTATTACCGGAGTCTAGCCTCAGACTTGGGAGGGGCACAGATGGAGGATTCTTGTGTTACCGAAGTCGCGTGCGATAGGGTGTGGGCAGCAAGTCGATCTGTTGTCTGCAGCCCTAAGATCGATAAAGCGTCCACGACAGCGGTGTCTATGGGCACTCATCCTCTGCTGATGGAAGCTTCAATGGAGGGTGTCGGTAGTCACTGAAGCTGTCTAGGACCAATGTTTGCCTTTTTTGGATACTTAAGGAACCATGTTTGTTGCATGTTCTAAGACTAGATTGCGTGGTTGAAGTGCTTAAGCCGGGTCTGAGGACTTATGGTTCCCCTAGCATTCTCCACCTCACTGAGTGACTAACAAGTTGCTCACCCCTCTTTTCCTTTCTTCTTTCAGGTGAGACTAACGAGTACGGACAAGTTAGACGGTTATGGTGTTGGTTTTGGGATCAACGGGATTTAAAATTTATTTTGTTTTACTCGATATTTTATTTATTTATTCGGATTAGACTCTATTTGTTTTGGATTGGATTTATCGGATAATAGAACGTGATTTATGATTAATAAAAGTTGATTCTAGGATAATTGTAGTTGCTTGAGTTATAAGTTAGGGTTAGTGACATGCCGTTTTTGAGAGAGGATGAGACAAATGTTAGAAAAAGCCTAATTGATGGTCTCATCATAATCATCGACCCTCTGAGAATTATTATATGTTTTTCGGTGGTTTTGCTGTGTATATGTCAAATCTAACAATTATCATTAGTTCTGTAGTAACCTATGATGGTTATCATGCTTTGGTGGCTTTCCTATGTTTCATGTTTGAAACCATTTGAAACGGATTTGTTATGAAAGTTTTGTTTGCCATGAAAATCATGGTAGTATGCTTACTTGAAGATGAAGGAGGAATTGTGTCAATTCTGCGATGACAAACAGAACCGTAAATTGAGTCAAACTAGAAGTCTATTCAATTTATGAGTAACTATCACAATAACATATGTTATTTTCTAGTGCGGGAATAGGAGAGAGAAATTGCTATGTAACCGATAGATAACCTCCAATTATTTTTTAAAAATTAAAATGACGATTAATTATTAATTATACTAATTTAGCCTCTTTAAGCCACCCACCTCAGCTTTGTGAAAAGCTTCCTAAAGATTCCACGTCAATCAAAATAAAACCTTTCGTAACACCATCAATCCTATGCCACCTCAGCCACTCTACAAAATTTATCAGCCTCAATCAGACCTTTCGTAACACCATCGATCAAATGAAGTCGTTCCGTCTTCCAGCAACTACTTCGTAACATCATCGATCTATCATAAATATATACAATGTCGATTTTGATATTCACCGTCGCTATGATTACTGCATAGTGCTCCACCTTCTCTTCAGGTTTCATAGATTGCTATCCAAGTTCCTTATTTTCTTCTCACATACACAAGACACGGAGAAATCATATTTCGTGTGCTTTTCCTTATTTTCCACTAATCCCCGTCAAATGTGTTTTGCTTGATTATGATTTGTAAAGCTATGTGGTTATTATTGTAGGAAGGAAGCTGAGTTCGCAAAACCGAACGTGACAGGATCATTCTCCTACAAGTTCATCGACCCTACCTTGAAGATGAACTAAATCAACCAGTAAAAGATTATACCTTTCGTATATTAGAATTTATGTGATCTTCTTCTTTAATCTCGGTGCAAATATTCACAGTGTCCATTTATAATTTTCTTTTCAGATCTCACTTTGAGACAACTAAGAGAAAGAAGGAGAGTCATATTGTTAATTAGACTGAAGAGGTCTCTGTCTATATATTGTATTGATGGATCTCTAATTTTTTCACTGTGATCTGAAATGGGTTGTTTGTTTTCGAGTTTTGTAGGAGGATGATATGGGTTTGTTCGAGAATTAGATGGGTTTTCATTTTTGAGGCTTCAGATATGAGAATATGCTGTTGTTGAGGTTATCGAGGCTTCCTTAGCGGCTTTACAACGGCCATGATTTTCTGCTTCAAATACGATAATGGAGTTTCGTTGCCTTTCTTTTTCAAATATCGTTAACTTTCTTAATGGTTAACTTGATCATGTCGGTCAAAATTCCAAAAGCTAGATGGATGATTGATGGCACTCATTGGACGTGGTTGATTCCTCTACAAAGCATGTATGAAGCACCACCATTGGATGTGATACCCTGGCAGGTAGCTTTTTGGTCATCTAGAATATGCTAATAATTTTTGATGTATTATTTGTTCAGGCCAAATCATGCTCCACAAATGAATGTGTTCTTTTGAAATGATGTGTTCTTTGTTATTCATGTTTCTAAAGACGATGGGAAGGGATACCGAGACTCTTTTGAAGAAGAATATGAATCAACAGACAACGAATTCGGATTGGGTTTAGATGAAAGGTGGTATGTTGTTCTCCAATTTGTTCAACTTTTTTTTGATTTTGTCATCGAGTATTAATGTTGAGGAAAAACTCCATCTGTTTGCGAGGGAGTTACTTTCGTAACCTCACCAAAAGTAAGTTATTTCCTTCACTCATCATAACATTGAAACCACATCGAAACTCATTACCGAATCTTAACACTCTTATGAAAAGACCTCAATGTCCGACTCTAATCCCATTCCATTCCTTGGAGCTAAGGCTAATTGATGGAGAAGGAAACTGGGAGATTCGTTTGATCAAACAAACAATAACAAAGTAAACAAGCTCGACAAAACAAAACTTGAGAAGGTCAACTACATAGTTTTGGATAAAAATAATAAAAGCTAAAATATCTAAACTATACCTAAGCAATCTTTTACCTCAAGCTATGTAGTTTTTCTAAATTCTTCCTCCTCAACCAAAGGAGCGAAAAGGATGTTACTCAGCTTTGATTAGATATATATTTATAAGGTGTAGAGTTTAATAGAAATGGTGAGAGAGCATTTTGAGTTCTCACATTGGATTGGAGTATGGTGTATTTAGCTTTGAAGAAACAAGATCGATCATAGTGATTATTTACTCATTATCATTACGCATAAACAATATACAGTTCGGATCCACATCGATGGAGTTTGCTTGATCTTCTATTTGTTGGGTTTTACTTTATATCATTTAGTTCTATCTTTTCAACTGAACTTGCTCAGCTCATAAGAGTTTAAAAATGTATTAATCTGAAGTAGGACTCTTTATATTCGATCTTTTCTATGTCAATAAAGAATAAATTTATCTGTGAATCTATCTTTAGTCTCATCTCTTATGCAAAATTTTATTTTTAAAACGTTTTTTCTAATTTTAGCAGATTTAGTGACTGGGTTTTTTCTTTCTACGCCTTTATTCTGAAAAGCTTGATCTTTCTTTTGAAAGTATATAGTGATTGGTTTGGCATGATTACGACGGATTCCAAATCATGTTATTACGATGGATTGTAGACTTAGTGTGACAATTATACAATGAGTATTATTGGGAAAGAGGAGAAAACATTACTCTATAGAGTTGTTGATTAAGTATGCAATTTTCAGAAATGATGTTGGCTAAGGAAAAGGGAAATAACAATAGATGTATGTATTATCATTATATGTTGTTTAGTTTGAAAATTTGATGTCATAAGTTTGGAAACGTTAAATACTATGACAAATACTATGACATATATAATATAGATTTCTCTTTATGGATTTCTAAACCACATAATTATACAATGAAGGTTACAATATAAGAAGATAACAGAGTAAAAGACATAAATTAACATATAAAATTCATGCACATTAGTAACTCACAAACAGTTAAGACTCTAACCTTTTATTCTAACGCCGACAAAATTAAAAGATACATGGAATGTAAAACTATTTACAAGTCAAACTCTTAAAATCAAACAAATTTGGCAAAAGTCTTATATATTAATTAAGTATGAAGTGATATGATTTGAAACTAAAAAGTTAGTAGTTGATTACAGTATCATTTTGTTAATCAATTAATCTGGATAATTACAAAAATGTTTAATAAATTGATTTATCAAAAAAAAAATTAAAACGAATTTTTATTAAAAGGAAAAAATAATCCACCTTCTGTTAACATAAGAATATTTATAAATCTTACATATTTATATTTAGTATGGCTAAAATCATTTAGAAAAGATTTATACTTTAATAACTACACAAAAAATAGTTCTCGGTAATAACATTGCGGTCATAAATTGGGTGTTTTAGAATGAGTATTATTTTGATCAAAAATTTAAATGGGATTGAATATTAATATATGCAAAATATTTTAACATACGTAAAACATGCAGTCAGACATGTTAAATTAGACAAAATATTTTTAAAATATCATCGACGAAAATATAGACCTACATTAGTTTATTACTTCTTAATATTTTTAAAAATATATTATAAAATTGTAATAAAACACATTTTTGTAGCATTGGCCGGACCCATTAGATATGCACAATACATCTTCTCTTCCATCATCTATTTAAGTTGTTGTACAATTTCTAAAATGACATATATTTTTGCACTATTTATCAATTCCAAACAAAAATGAAAATTAAATTTTCGGTTCAATAGTGAGATAATTGTTTTCCAATTTCTCTTAGATATACAAGTACAACTTTCCGAATTCAAGGTTAACTCAAAACATATAAAATATATATTATACCACTAGCTTAACATTAAAAATACTGTTTAGAAGAATGCATGTGAGAGACGTTAATTAACCAAACCAAAAAAACTTGCAAAAATAATATTACCTGGATTAGCAAAGAAACACTACGACAACAAAGTTACAATACAAAAAATAGAAAAAGAGAGATAAACAACATCGAAAGCAGAAACAATAAAAATAGAAAGATGCAAAAAATATTGGATGGGAACAAAGATGCATATTCTACATCTACACTTCAAAATATAACACCATTACTATAATATACCCAAGCCAAAAAAATAGTAGAGCCATATGTATCAAAGTTCGTAACATTTTTCATACAAAAATTTATACAATAACAAGTATTTATCATCTGTTCCGCACGTAGCGCGGAAGAAAAACATTAGTTATAAAAATGACTATTAAAAACTAGATAATACAAAATTAAGGGGTCGTTAGTAAGCACTTTAAAAACTGTAGCTTTATTTTAAAATTTTCAAAGTCAAGAATTAACCAACCAAGCTGTAATAAATTAAAAGTACTAATAGTGCTCCTAAAAAAAGCTCAGAGCCTATTTCACATTTTTTGTTCATGATCGTTCCTTCTTTTCTCAAAGTCAATAAAATCTGACTTTTACCTTTTAAAAGATCACGGGTCCAAATGGTAATGGGTGAGAGAAATAAGTTGAAAGAGAGAAAAAATAGTGAGTGGAATAAAAATGAGTAGAAAAATGATATTGAGAGGAAAAAATGAACGAGAGAAATAATCGCAGAGGAATGCTAAATGGTAATTATTTAGAATAATATAGATTAATAGAGAAACATAATATTAAATACATTAATACTAAATTTAATAATTATGAAAATCTATTTAAAAAAATTAAAAACTAATCAATTCTATTTTATTCTAAAATTTTTATTATTAAAGATAAAAAGATAATATTATTATTTAATTAAATATTTCTTTGATGATTGTACAATCCTTGCTACAATATAGTATTTATAGAAAATTCATTGGCTGATTTGTTTAATATTATTAAAATACTTTTTGAATTATTCAAAATAAAATCTTTATATTTGAAAAAAACTACTTTGTTATAGTTGAAAATATTTTTTTTTAAATAATATATGTCAACCATTTTTTAAAAAAAAAATATGGTAGAAACATTTGTACATGTATTTTAAATTGCTATATTTTAGGGAGACAATTTTAAAATAAAAAAAATAAAGAAAATAGTCATCAAATGTTACGTAAAGATTTCTCTCTATGTAGAAAGAGTAACAAATTTGAGAGAAAAACTCATATTTTCCACCAATTAATTGGATCCCACATATTTTACACCGAATATAATTTTTTTATAAAAGATATAATGTTGACTGAAAAATTATTTGCCCCCTAGACAAACATCCATTTGCCCCCTAAAATTATTTTTTTACAGCCATAGTTTCTATAACAAAATAAATTAAAGTAAAATTTACCACCTTCATTTTAAAAGTGCTAAACAATCACCTCTAAGATCATCTTCAAAAGAGATCCTCATTTAGAGGGTGGCAAATTCTCAAAATGAGGGTTTGAGGGTCAAATGCTCCAAAAGATAATCTCAAAATTATCTCTAAAACTGTTTGTGTTTTGCACTATAGCCCTCAATTATTGTAATCTTCAGTTCTTATCACTAAACTTTCATAAGTAAATAAAAAAAAATTACAATAAAAATATTACACACAATCTTACCGAACTAACGTTATATAATAATAGAAAATATATAGAAATAATAATAAAACATACACAATCTAAATTATAAAGTTATATATAGAATATTTAACTACTCATCAATACAATTATTTCAAAAATGCTCTCATATGTGATCGATCTGAATAAGCAAGATTCATACAAAAAAGAAGACAAGAACAACAACAACCTCCGGCTGCACCATAGTGAAAGCTTAAGAATCAAGATATTGAAATAACTCTTCTTATTAATTTTAGGAAAATTACTCAAAACCTAAAGCTTCTAAAACACCACAACTCTCTCGACAAATAAGGTCACAACTCGACCATATTTATAAGTCTTTATCAACTTCTAAATCTATTAGGAGCTCTACTTTAGATAACTCTTAAAGTCTATTTAGATAACTACTAAGAATTCCTAATCCCTAACCAACTAGGAAACCATGATTCAGTTTGGTTTAGTGTTGCTTGCAGCTCAAGTCGCTTCAAGTTTAAACCAACATTCTCCCCCTTAAGCTTGAAGTCGATTTTTGCTAAGTCTTGAACCCCAATGAGATTTCTCATTTCTCTAAACTTGACTCGTCCCAATGCTTTTGTAAGAATGTCCGCCTTCTGCTTTTCTCCTGGAACGTGTTCCACTTCAACTTGTCCTTTCTCGACACATTCTCTTATAAAGTGGTAACGTCTGCGTATGTGTTTACATCTATCATGAAAGACCGGATTCTTTGTCAAGGCTATTGCCGATTAGGACTATGCATGTATCGACTAAGTACTCCAATACTGTAAGACAAATCCGGACGTGTGTGGAACAAATACCTCAAGCACCCAATACTTCTTCTAAAACTCTTCTCATCGATTGATATTTCTTCATGGGCCTTGGACAACTTGAGATTCATCTCCATTGGCGCCAATGTTGGATTGCACTCACTCATTCCGGATTCTTCAAGAATCTTTAAGGCATACCTCTCCTGCTTTAGAGTGATCCCATCTTCATGTTGAACTACTTCAATGCCAAAGTAATATGTTAATCTTCCCATGTCACTCATCTGTAACTTAGCTGCCATCTCTTCTTTAAATTCACTTATTGTCACCATGTCAGATGTTGTAACTAGTAGATCGTCAACATACACAGCCACAATGAGTATATGATCGTCGCTCTGTCTTTGGTACAAAGAAGGTTCCTTATAGCATCTAGTAAACCTTAAGGATACTGTTTAGTTTTTCGTTCCATGATCTAAGTGCATGTCTCAAGCCATAGAGAGCTTTGGAGAGTTTGTATACCTTGCTCTTGCTTCCTTTGACCACAGAACCTTCAGGTTGTGTAACATATACTTCTTCTTTCAACTCACCATGAAGGAATGCGGTCTTAATATCCAAGTGATGGATCTCCCAACCACATATCGCGACTATAGCAATAATAAATCGAATGGTTTCGATTCGAGCAACAGGAGCAAATACCTTGTCGAAGTCTATTACGGGTCTTTGAACATATCCTTTTACCATTAATCTCGCTTTGTAATTGTTCACACTCCCATCCGGATTACATTTGATTTTGAAAATCCACTTCAGACCAATCGGTTTTGCTCCAGCGGGTATGTCTACCAGATTCCACGTTTTATTTCTTTCGATTGAAGAGATTTAATCTTCACAGGCATCGATCCATACCTTCTCTCCTTTAACTTCGTCAAAGCTCCATGGTTCTTCGTCTACAGCTATGAGAAGCCGTAACCCCTCCATCTCCGATAAGAGCACATAATTGTTTAAATATCCAGGTTGAGCTCTGGCTCTGGTCGACCTCCTCACCGGCGGTTGCTCCTGACTTTTTTCCTCACCATGTTCCGAAGCTTCTTCTTCCTCTCTGCTTTCTATATTAACAACAACAAATACATACTCGACATGCTTTGTTTTTACCGCAACTTTTCCTTCCTCTGTTGCAGGTCCGACGGTTGTTTCACCACTAGAAACACCACTAGAAGCTTCTCTGATGGTTGATGCTTCGCCGACACCTGAAGCTTCTCCGATAGCTTCTTTCTCACGCAATCCATTGTTTCCAAATTCTCCAAGACATACTCTGAAAGTTCTAGACTCGTTCCCGGTCTCTTGATTATTATTCCAGAGCCAACTTTTCTCTTCAAGGAAGAAC
The DNA here is from genome assembly GCA_900406275.1 of Anastatica hierochuntica. Classification (NCBI taxonomy): domain Eukaryota; kingdom Viridiplantae; phylum Streptophyta; class Magnoliopsida; order Brassicales; family Brassicaceae; genus Anastatica; species Anastatica hierochuntica. The sequence continues at coordinate 28,974 of OVAN01001847.1, read as the reverse complement.
ACGTCTCTGCTCACTTTTAGCTTCCTTCTCGTGGGATCATAAAGCCGATAGGCTTTAGATCCTAGCTCAGTCCCCAAGTGTACCAGCGCTTTAGAGTGATCATCTAGCTTCTTCCGATATGGCTCCTCTGTTCTCGTGTACCCAATGCAACCAAACACACATACATGAGACAAGTTAGGTTTTCTTCCTTTGTAGATTTCATAGGGAGTTTTCGCAGGTAGTGCTCTCGTTGCCACTCTGTTTATGATGTATGTGGCATGTCTCACCGCCTCTCCCCATAAATAGTTTGGAACTCTCATGTGTTTAAGTACGCTTCTAGTCATTTCAAACAGAGTTCGATTTTGCCTCTCGACCACTCCATTCTATTGGGGAGAATACGGAGTTGTCAACTGTCTATTGATTCCATGTTTCTCACAGAAGCTCAAAAACTTTGTAGACGTAAATTCTCCTCCTCTGTCAGTTCGAAAACTCTTAATAGACAAGCTTGTCTCTTGTTCAATCGATGTCTTAAGTCTTTTAAACTTCTCAAATGTTTCACCTTTTTTCTTTTAAGAGAATCGTCCACATGTAACATGAGTAACCGTCAATGATCATGAACACATATTTTTTTTGTCCGATTGTAGGCAGTGTAATCGGTCCGCAAAGGTCTTTGTGTATTATATCTAGTTTTCGTGCGGCTCTAAAAGAAGTCGCCTGGGGAAACGAGTGTCTTGTTTGTTTTTCGAGCAAGTAGGACACACATGCCTTCTTTTCGACTTCTATGTGTGGTAAACCCGTGACTAGCTATTTCTTTATCATCAACTTCATATTCTTAAAGTTGATATGACCCAACCTTGTCTGCCATCTCATTGAATCATCCACACACTCTGTTTGCAAACATTGTTGATTCTCGGTCTCCAATTGAACTTCGTAGAGGCGATTCTTCGCTCTACTTGTCTTAACTAGCAGATGACCCTCTCGATCATATAGAAGCAAAAGTTCATTCTTCATTCTCACTTCACATCTTGCCTCTGTTGCTTGTCCTAGACTTGTGATGTTGCTCTTTAGATCAGCTATGTAATATACGTTGGAAAGGGTTTTCTTAACTCCATGATCAAACGTGAATCTAATGGATCCTTTTCCTCTTATCTCTGTGCAGCTATCATCTCCAAATCGTACTTTGCCCGTGATAGGCTCATCAAGAGTGATGAAATAAGAGCGATCTCCAGTCATGTGGTTACTTGCTCCATTATCCAAGTACCAGTAATTTCTTTTATCCAAGTTATCTTCAAACGTCTTTGGCTTCACTTTATGTTCGTTAAGATAGACGATTTCATGCATCATTAACTCATCCGCTCCTTGAGTTTCATCATCTTTGCTTTCTTGAGCTTCTTAGAGCTTTATAAGTCAATCGGGGCAATTGGATGCTTAATGGCCCATCTTGTCGCACCTATAGCACATCACATTTAACTTGTCTCTTTCTTGTCTGTTAGGTCCGAAATGTTGACCTCCGTAACAGCCCCAACCTCTTCATCCGCCAAACCCGCGACCTCTTCCTCTACCACCATTCTCGGTCGAAGGTTGTGTTTGATTCAGTGTGTTCTGGTTTGACTCGTTACCTTGGTAATTCACGTACATGAGTTTCCCTTGATCGTCTGTTTGATCTTCTTCTTCAGTGATTCTTTCTTCGTAAGTTTTCAACATCCCAACTATATCTTCAAAACTGTTTTTGTTTAAGTTTAAGACTTGTTCAAGGGTCGCAACAATGTGAATATATCTTTACCGAGGCAAGCTTTTCAAAAACTTTTTGACAACTCTCGGTTCCTCTAATACTTCACCTAACGCCGCAGACTTAGATATTATTTCTGAAAGCTTTCCCACGAAGTTATCGATTGTATCGGTGTCTTTCATCTTTAGTCTATCGAACTCAGCCATGAGCGTCTATAATCTAGCTTCTCTAACACTTCAACGCCTACATGTCATGTCTTTATTGCATCCCAAACAGCCTTCGATGTTTCAAGTTCTCCGACTTGTAGTGTTAAGGTTTCTGGAATCGATTGAAACAACAAGGCGATTGCCATGTCGTTCTTCTCTTCATCTTTAGAACCTGGATCAACGGTCTCCCACACCTTATGTACTTTGAGAGCAACTTTCATGCGCATGGACCACACGGTGTAATTGGTGTTAGTAAGTATGGTACATCTTATCGATGATGATGACCCGACTTCACTCGGTTTGATCACCAACTCCTCTTCCTTAGGCTTAATCGTTAAGCCTTTGTCTTCCTCGACACTCATGATCCGATCTCTCAAAACTTGGTTGTATGTTGGCTCTGATACCAAATATTGAAAGCTTAAGAATCAAGATATTGAAATAACTCTTCTTATTAACTTTAGGAAAATTACTCAAAACCTAAAGCTTCTAAAACACCACAACTCTCTCGACAAATAAAGTCACAACTCGACCATATTTATAAGTCTTTATCAACTCCCAAACCTATTAGGAACTCTAATTTAGATAACTCCTAAATTCTATTTAGAAAATTACTAAGAATTCATAATCCCTAACCAACGAGGAAACCATGACTCGGTTTGGTTTAGTGTTGCTCGCAGCTCAAGTCACTTCAAATTTAAACCAACACACCAAATTTTTATGGACCATATTTTGGTAATTTAGGAGGTTCAAGGTAAAATCTACCTGATTATTATTATTGTAATAAAAATATTTATTTGTGTAATATTTTTGTTTATGTAACTTTGTGAGTGTGTCGTAACTAATATAATGTAGTTTTAGTTGTGTTAAGTTATATGTTTGTGTAAAATAATTTATTTATGTTAGGGAGACTTACAAAAATACACCTTTGTATTGTCTGTTTTTCAAAAATACCCCTGCTTGAAAAATTTTATTTTTACACCTCTCTTTTTATTGAAAAAGACCATTATACCCCTAGACTAAAAGAAAACCTAAACGTTAAACCCTAAACCCTAAACTATAATTCTTAAACTTTAAACCCTAATAGCTAAACCCTAAACCCTAATCACTAAATCTTAAACCTTAAACCCTATTTGTGCAAATAAGAGGTGTATATTTGAGAACCATTAAAAGACAGGTGTAAATGTAAAATTTTTTTCCTTTTAAGTGTATTTCTGTAAATTAATCTTTATGTTATTATATTTTTATTTTAACATTTTATTCAGTTTATATAATAATTATATTTATAAAGATATAGTAAAAATAATTTTATAATAGAAAATCAAAAAAGAGTAAAAAATGATAAATAAAGAGTATAATAGTTTTTTTTTTGACAAAAAAAAAATACAAGTAGAATTGGAAGAGATATAATTAAATATAAAGACTAAAAGGAATAGTAAATATTATTTTGAGGTTTTGAATAGTGAAACTTCAAACTTGAAGATTTATTATTCAAAACCTCAAATTTGAGGGTTCGAAGTCCTCTTGAAAATGCTTTAAATACGTAAGTGAATAATATTAGCGAAACAGTTAACTTTACTAAAATTTAAGACTTATTGCCTGGATGTTTTTCTAATTTTATTTTGTAAACAATGTATATTATCTATGTAATTTGTTATTTTAGTGATGATCCGTGTAGTGTTGACAAAAAGAAACTGCCGAGCAATAATAACCGTCCGTTGATTCTTCGTAGCCGTAATGATGTAACAACCAGTGATGGTTGTTCGCTGTCACTTTGATTAAACTAATAAAAGAAGAGTATAGATAGGTCATTTTCGTCATTTGACAAACCTTCACGTTCTTAATTTCTTTCTACTTTATTTTATCTAAATATTTTTTTAAAATAATTATTATTAGTGGTTGGTTTCTCTTTTGATACATCGGATCAGTAGTAATAGAATCCGACTTATTTACTTTTAATTATATAATAATATCAAAATTACTATTTTCTTTTCCGTAGAGAGTGGCCACTCTGGAGACAGCCACCGACTGATTCTATCATTCTTCCTTCTTTCATTTGTTTAATCCAAACCCATTTTCAATAATCCTCTCTCTCAATCCCCAAAATTGAGAACCAAATTCTCAAAATTTCAACATTGTTTTGTATTCAGTCAACTTCATCTTCTTCTTCTTCAAATCGAAAGCGGCGGTGGTTACGGCGGTGAACGGTGGCTATGGCTTCCAAGACTAAGTAAGACTTCTTCTTTTACTGTTTGAGTTTTTATCTTGTTTCTCTGTGGGAAATTTACTTTTTAGTAGATTCAGATCTGAGTTTGGTATTGTTATGTGATTGAAGTTACTATTTTGAGAAATTTCTGAATGATTCAGTTTTAGATCTGATTGAATTCTCTCCCGTTTTTGTGCGAACAGAAGTAGTTTATCATCATCATCTCCGTCAACTCCAAGAGTTGCGAAATTGAGTAAGGCAGTGAATAAATCGGAACCTAATTCTCCATCACCCACTCCAAATTCACGCCTTTCACTTGATCGTTCTTCCCCAAATACTAAGTCTTCTGTTGAGAGACGATCTCCAAAGGTTCCAACTCCACCAGAAGTAAGTATTTAATCGATTCAATGCTTTAGATTTCGTTTCTAATGCTTTAGGTAGATGTTATTATAGTCCAATGTTAACAAAATAAAATCAACAAACATATCAATTTGTTTTAATGGATTTCACAGAAAACTCAAGCGCGGGTAGTAGCGAAAGTGTCGGAACCGCAGACTCGGTTGGCTCAAATCAAGGAAGATCTCAAGAAAGCGAACGAGCGGATATTGTCATTGGAGAAGGAAAAAGCTAAAGCACTTGATGAACTTAAAGAAGCTAAAAAAGAGGCTGAAGCAGTGGCTGGGAAGCTGGATGATGCTTTAAAAGCTCAGAAAAGTGTCCAGGAGAATTTCGAAATTGAGAAATTTCAGGCTGTTGAGGCAGGGATCGAGGCTGTTCAGAGAAAAGAAGAAGAATTGAAGAAAGAACTCGAGAATGTTAAGAACCAATATGCTAAAGATTCTGCTGCTCTTCTTTCGGTCACACATGAGCTTCAGAGAGTCAATGAAGAATTGGCCACGGCCAATGATGTCAAGAGCAAGGCCTTGAGCCAAGCAGATGATTCTAGTAAGACGGCTGAAATTCATGCAGAAAAAGTTGACATCTTGTCTTCTGAGTTGGCGCGGTTGAAAGCTTTGCTTGATTCAACCCGAGAAAAGAAGGTGATTTCGGGTAGCGAAATGGTTGCCAAACTGGAAGAGGAGATTGTGTGTTTGAAAAGAGATCTTGAGAAAGCTCTAAGTTTTGAGGCTCAAGTCAAAGAACAAAAGATGATCATTGAGAAGCTTAATGTTGACCTAGAAGCTGCGAAGCTGGCTGAATCTTGTGCACACAGCTCATCTGAGGAGTGGAAGAACAAAGTCAAAGAACTGGAGGAACAGCTAGAAGAAGCTAAAAAGTTGGAGAGATCTGCCTCTGTATCTTTGGAATCTGTGATGAAACAACTTGAAGGATGCAATGATAAATTGCATGACGCAGAATCCGAAGTCACTGATCTTAAGGAGAAAATCGTGACGTTGGAGACAACAGTTGCTAGACAAAAGGAGGATCTTGAGGAATCTGAGCAACGGCTGTGCAATGCAGAAGAGGAATTGTCTAAAATTGAAAAGGAAGTAGAGCGGTTGAAGAATGAGCTTGAAACCGCCGAGGAGGAGAAGAATCGGGCTCTGAATAAGGAGCAAGATGCTACTTTGAGTGTTCAAAGGCTCTTGGAGCAGAAAAAGAAGCTCTTAGCAGACCTGGAAAGCTCAAAGGAGGAAGAGGAGAAGAGTAAGAAAGCAATGGAGAGTTTAGCTTCGGCGTTGCACGAAGTGTCAAGTGAAGGAAGGGAGTTGAAAGAGAAGTTGTTGAGTCAAGGCGATCATGAGTATGAAACACAAATAGAAGACTTGAAGTTGGTCATTAAGGCGACAAATGAGAAGTATGAGAATATGCTTGACGAAGCAAGACATGAGATCGATGTTCTTGTTAGTGCGGTTGAGCAAACTAAGAAACATTTTGAAAGCTCAAAGACAGATTGGGAGATGAAAGAAGCTAATTTGGTGAATCAAGTGAAGAAAATGGAAGAAGAAGTTGCTTCGATGGGGAAAGAAATGAATAGGTTGGATAACTTGCTGAAGAGAGCTGAGGAAGAAGCCGATGCAGCTTGGAAGAAAGAAGCACAGACGAAGGACAGTTTAAAAGAAGTGGAAGAGGAGGTGATGCATCTTCAGGAAACTCTCGGAGAAGCTAAAGCCGAGAGCTTGAAACTGAAAGAGAATCTTTTGGACAAAGAAACTGAGTTTCAAGGCGTAATTCAGGAAAACGAGGATCTGCGGGCAAGAGAAGATGTTTCTCTTAAGAAAATCGAGGAGTTATCGAAGTTACTAGAGGAAGCATTATTGGCCAAGAAGAAATCAGAAGAGGAGGAGGTCGAGCTCAGCGAAAGCGAAAAAGACTACGATTTGTTGCCAAAAGTGGTGGAGTTTTCTTCCGAGAACGGTCATAGAAGTGTAGAAGAGAAATCTCCTAAAGTCAAAACCATTGATGGTGAATCTCCACTAGAACAGATCAGCAATGGCAATGGCAATGGCAATGGCAATGGCAATGGCAATGGCAATGGGATTGGTTTGGACGAGAAAGACATGGATGGAAAACCCGAGACAAAAACTGAGAAGAAGGAAGAATCTCCAGACGATGACAAAGATGATTCAGTTGAAGTTATATTCAAAATGTGGGAAAGCTGCCAAATCGAGAAGAGAGAAGCTTTTCCGGACAAGAAATCAGAACTAGAATCGCAGGAAGAAGGAGAAGAAGATTCAAGCAAAATCGACGAAAGCGATAAAACCTCAACAGAGAACGTGGATGAAGCGGGAAACGCGTTAACCACAGAAGATGAGCTTGTGACGGAGAAGAAGATGAAGAAGAAGAAGACTTTACTTGGCAAAGTTGGGAATCTTCTAAAGAAGAAAGCACCTGTAAACCCAAAATAACAAACTCTTGGAGGTAAGGAAAAAATATAAGAAATACATATCTGTATACTCTTTTGATTTTATCAGTGTTCACTTCTCTTTCTCTATATATATATTTGTTTGTTCTTGATTCTTTTCTTCTTTTCGATTTTAACGACAATGTTTCTTGATTGTTCTTTTTGAATGTAAAGGCTTGTGTTTTTTATATTCCGCTTGGTATAACTAACACTAGGAGGTTGGTTCCTTTGTGCTTCGGGTGTAAACCAAATTGCGAATAAAGAAAATAGCTCAATAGTCTCCTTGGATAGAGCTCAGCATGACTTATGCGCAAATTAATAATACACACAAATCGAAAACTGTCCACAACTTTGCGGTAGCGCTTCTTTTCAAGTCATGCGGCAAGGCTTCTTTTAAAGTCTCGCCAGTAAACTCGTTGTGTCTTTTATATTATTTATTTTTGACATCAAAACCCTTTTTATTAGAAGCATACAAAGATGATGAGGTATATTGGAGGCAAAAAAGCAGGAATTTATGGTTTAGGGAAGGGGATAAAAACACAATTTTTTCATGTCTCGACAAAACAGAGACGGGTAAGAAACAAAATGTAATACCCAGTTTTTAGCTTCTAGTTAAGTTTCAAAATTTGTTTCCCGAACCAAAGTCTTAACCAGTTTCCTTTTGAACCAAACCAGAAATTACCCATAACTCTTCATATTTAATGTTTTTAACCCTAAAAACTAATCCTATTTTCCCAATTCTTTTTGCTGTTGTCGTGGCCATCACCCATAGCTAAAACCGAAGAAAAATTTCGCAGCAAACACAAGAGGAGAAGAGAGAAACCAAGAAAGAAGGAAAAGCTAGTGCAGTCCGGCGAAAAACAATTTGTATATGTCGTGGGAGAATCAGAAAACGGCCGATCAAATCATCTCCAATGGACGCGAAACTTCTACAGAAGGTAAAGGACCCAATTTGTAGAATCCTTTTTCGTTGAGTATTGAAGGAGTTATGGTCGTTTTACTGAGCGTCATCTGTGCAGTCCGAATTCGAGACCAGTCAGTGTTCGAAGAGACATTCCGTGAAAAAGCGACGTCTGATCGGAGAATAATCGGTGGCTATGGATAGAGGACGTACAAGGCTTTAATCTGACCGTTCGGATCTTCAATTTAACGGTTAGTTTGTAAGTTGTAGCTCCATCTTTGTTTGGCTTTAGCTCTGTCAGATTTCCAGAAAACGTTGCTAGGAGTGTATCTCAGTTTTGTTTGGGTTAAAAGTTTTTTTTCGAGCTGATACTTTGTGTAATCGATGTAGAAACTCTTATGAATCCATCGGTAAAACGAATTCATATGAGTGGAGAACCACCTCCCAGAAGTTGGTGCAGCGAATCTGTCCGTGTCAAAAGACAATGGAAGAGCTCGAGTTCAAGGATTCCAGAGAGTTGAAGATGACCGTTGTTTCCCTCGGGAAGTAAAATTACCATTTTGCCCATGGTCCCGGGTTCCTGTATTGGAAAGTCTCCAGATATGGCAGATTTCCATATTTGGTAAGTTCCTTTTTAGGAAGTTTCCTTTTAGGGCAGATTTCCCTTTTTGATAACTTTCTTTTCCGGGCAGGTCCCCTTTTTGGGTAACTTCTATTTATGGCAGATTACCATAAATAATGAGTTTCCGTTTTTGGTAAGTTCCCGTTTAAGGTCTAATTTGGGTTCCTATTCTAGGTCCCTTTCCGGAAGGAGGATCAGCAAAGGAGAAAAATGATGACGGAGGGTCATCGTGGGGTAAAAGCTCAGAGGAAGGATCGTTAGTCAGCCATTCCAGAGTCGTCTCTTCGTTGTGGCTAAGGTGAGGAGTTCCCGCCTTCGTACTCATTCGTTATTCGGTTATTCTCTAGTCTAGGTTTAATTATTCAGCCAGTGTCGAGCTATAAGTCTCGACACAAATAGTAACATGTATTATGTATTGTAAGTCATAATGACATATATGCCTAAGTGCAATTTTGTGAAATGGGTCACTAAACTGAGCCTAGGATAGAGAGTTTGTGTTAACCTAAGTCCTAAAATGGATAGGGATAATTGACATTGCTTGAGAACTGCACAAAAAAGGTAAGTTAGGTCTAGTAGAAACAGTGATTTGCGTGTGTAGATTGTTAGGCACGAAGCCTATTGTAGGCAGTGTTTTCTAACGCGGGTCGGTTGGCCTCTTCCTTGTAATACATGAATGGGTAAGATTCTGATCGCAAGGAGGATTATCAAGGGGTACGTACGTCAAAATTTGGAGGCATACCCCGCTCAAGTGCGTACGCCGAAATTTGGTGGCACACTCGGCCGTGTCGACGTCAGTAGAGCGATGGTGGAGCCGTGAGGACGCTGACATCATCGAACGGTTTCGGCATCAGTTGAGCTATGTAAGCAACAAGACTGATGTTAGTTGAGCTTGAAGCTGCGGACTCACCTGGGATGGGATCTGGGTGAGGGAGGCGTGCTACTCGGGAAAGTGAGAGAGTGAAGTCCAAAGAATCCTTTTGTGCTAGGTGTCTAGGAAAATGCGTTTTAAAAGAAAGTGTCTAAAGAGTCTGAATTTGATCTAAAAAGTTTTTCATTGTTTCAACGGCACGTTACGTGTCTCTCCTTGCTTACTGTGGGGGTGGGGTTAGGCTTAGTCTAGCGGAGTTAAGCGGGTAGCGGGTGAGGTGGAGTCGGGTCCGTCCTCACTGAGTGGCTTGTTTGAAAAGTCACTCACCCCTCTCTTTCCTCCCTTTTTCTTTTTGGTGTTTCTGCAGGTAAAAATTAGAAGCGAATTTATTGACCGGTTGGTGAAGTTTTCTCCGGTTTTGGTGGTACCATTTGGAGCATTCCGGTTTCCTCGGGATAGGGATGTTACACAAGATCTCAGACTTGTTCAATCATGAAGATGAATGGGTTGAATCGGAGGTAGGTGAGGGGAGATAGCAATGCAATATTTTGGTGATTTGTTTAAACCTACAGATACAGGAGATTTTGAGGACGTTCTAAGGCCTGTTAATACAGTAGTTATAGAGCAAATGAATTCACTACTTACTCGGAGGGTAACGGAGAATGAGGTTAAAGCTGCTCTGTTTGCGATGCATCCAGAGAAAGCTCCAGGGTCAAACGGTATGACGACCCTTTTTTACTAGAGATTTTGGGGTATCTTGAAGAATGATGCGACAAACCTAGTAGGGGATTTTTTACGCACTGGGGAATTTGATAAAAGGTTGAACGAAACCAATATATGCTTAATACCAAAGATAGACAGACCGAAAAAGATGACGGAGTTTAGACCAATAAGTCTTTGTAATGTGGGATACAAGATAATTTCAAAGGTTTTATGTTTGCGTTTAAAAAAGGTCCTTCCGAGATTGGTTTTTGAAACACAGTCGGCTTTTTTCTCCGGGCGGTTGTTATCAGACAATATACTGATAGCACAGGAAATGTTTCATGGTTTGCGTACCAACCGCAAATGTAAATATGATTGTATGACAATCAAGACAGATATGAGTAAGGCATATGACCGTATTGAATGACCCTTTTTAGAGGTTGTGTTGGGTAAATTAGGCTTTGATACACAATGGATTTTGTGGGTTATGTGGTGTGTTAGGTCAGTGTCATAGAAGGTGCTTATTAATGGCGACTGCTCTGGGTTAATAATGCCAGGAAGGGGGTTAAGGCAGGGGGACCCATTATCCTCATATTTATTTATATTTTATACAGAAGTTTTGATTGCGAATTTAAAACAGCAGGAATTAAACAAGTCTATTACGGGTCTTCAGATAGCCAGAGATAGCCCAGCTATAATTCACCTATTATTCGCGGATGACAATTTATTTTTTTGTAAGGCTGAGGAAGACCAAGCTAGGGTGATTTTGGAAGTTCTACGGAGATATGGTATAGTCTCAGGTCAGGTGATTAATTTTGACAAGTCTTCGGTAATGTTCGGGAAAAACGTCCATGCTGATACGAAGGACTTTTTGAAAAATATTTTAGGAATTAATAAGGAAGGAGGCATGGGTGATTATCTAGGGATCCCGGAGAGTTTGGAAGGGTCTAAGAGTCAAATCTTTAATTATATTACCGAACGGCTACATAATAGGATTAATGGTTGGACGTCAAAGTTCTTATCCAAGGAGAGTAAGGATATTCTGATCAGGTCGGTGGCTATGGCACTCCCAACTTACGTTATGTCATGCTTTACGCTCTCCAAGGAGTTAATATCAAAACTTACTGGTGCCATTTCCAAATTTTGGTGGAGTTCGGATGGTCGCAGTCGCGGCCTTCATTGGATCGCATGGGAAAAGTTATGTTTACCGAAGGACGAGGGGGACTAGGTTTTAAGTCTCTAGAGATATTTAATTCGGCTATGTTGGCGAAGCAACTTTGGAGGATGTATCAATATCCTGATTCATTGGTGGCAAGGGTTTTCAAAGGAAGATATTATAGAGAGACTCATCCACTTTATGCGAAAAACCATATTCTCCATCCATTGGGTGGAGGAGTATTGTTTCGACCCATGAGTTATTACGAAGAGGTACTCGGATTGGGTTAGGATCGGGGAAAGGAATTTCAGCATGGACTGATCCATGGATTCCAGATGAATATCCCAGGACTGCAAGGGGGGAGGGTAGTTGAGTACATCCGAATTTAACAATTAACCAGTTGATTAACTCCGAGATAAAGGAGTCGAATGATCCACTGTTACAGCAATTGCTGGAGCCAGATGATGTGGCGTTTATTCGTGGAATGCAGCCTAGTAGAACTTTCAAAGAGGATACTCTACTTTGGCATTTTACAACTTCAGGCAAATATTCCGTGAAATATGGGTACCGTCTCCTGAAAGAGATGGAGAAGGACGAAATTGGAGTAGTCGAGGAGGGGCCAAATCTTAATCCAATAAAGGCATACGCATGGAAGTTGGATTGCCCCCTTAAAGTTAAAAAATTTTTGTGGCAAGTAGCATCAGATGTTCTGGCGGTTTCGTCCCATCTAGGACAAAGAGGGATTGATTGTGATTCAGTCTGTAAGAGGTGTGGGCTATTTGAAGAATATGTTAATCACGTATTTTTTGAATGTGAATCTTCGGTAAGGGTATGGGGTCTATCTTCTATCCCTGTCCTGCCCCAGGGATCCTTCTCAGATTCGATTTTTGCAAACTTAGATTACCTATATTGGAGAATTCCTAAAAGAAGAGCTCAAAATGGAGACCTCGGGGGTAGTCCCTTGGCTCATGTGGTTTATTTGGAAAGCGAGGAACAAAAATGTGTTTCAAGGGTAGATCCGGATGTAGAGGCTATACTTGATCAAGCTCGTAGTGAACATCAGGATTGGAAGACGGCACAAGACTCACCGTTAGAGGATTGTTTATTTCAGACAATTTCGGGTAGGGATTCGCCCAGGATTACATGCAAGGTGGATGGTTCATGGAAACAATCAGAACAAAAGTTAGGAATTTGGTGGGTTTGTGAGTCTCTAGAGGGGAGGACGATTCAGCTAGGAGCTCGATGCTTGAGATGAAGCCTCACACCACTACACTCAGAAATGAACGCTCTGTTATAGGCGATGCAAGAGATTCATAGGCGCGAGATAGATTATCAAGACTTTGAGACGGATAGTGCGCAACTCCTGACTATCATTCAGTCTCCTGAAGATTGGTCGGCCTTCTCAAATTTTACTGACGAGTTTACTACCCTACGTGCCCTTTTCCCTTCTTTTACTATCTCTTTAGTTTCTCGTACGTTTAATTCTAAAGTGGACTGTTTAGCACGAGCTTTCAGGACCCGCGGCAGAGATATTGTATTTGTAGACTCATTACCTCCAGATTGGATTTACAATCATGAAGTGTTATTTTAATTAAAGATATGGGTTGTTAAAAAAAACCTTTTCATTAAAAAAGCGATAAAGGAATCTCCGTTAGAGAGAAACCAATATAATCTGCCGATCTTACAAAGGCAAAAGATACAAGTCATGCTATCGGTTTACAAGTAAGACAAGCAATGCGAGAAATAAAAGAAACAATAACAAAAATTAGATGTAGAAGTAGATTGTCTTCTACTCCATTGAGGGTGCAAGAAAGTAGTCTTTGATTTATCCTCAAACGATACGAACGACCATACCACGTCAAAAAATTCATTTTCTCTGTGGTTTTAAAATCCCATGTTTGCGCCAAAAGTGTCGAGACATTGAATCCCTGAAGAGGGGGGTCACTAGCAGGACGAGAGATTACTCCTGTGACCCAATATCCTACACCTGAGATAAAAGGATAAAATCGATCACATAATTCCTTGAATATGTCTGCCGGAATGTTCGAAACCATGGCGACATTCCAATTCTGATAATTTCCGTTCTCCACAGTATGAGTAGTAAAGTAAAAATAGTCTCTCCCACATGTATGAAACATGTCTCTCCATATTGGAGGAGTGTGGAGAGCTTAAACTAGCGAGATATGGGATATTGAGTTTCAAAGTGTTGAGATTTGATTGTAGATTACTTGATTAGATCTTTGCTTGTTCTTGATATTGATCTATCTATGCTATGAATGCAGGGAGATTTAACGAGTTCCTAGAAACTTCTGGTACATCTCGTGAGAGTCTCTTACTCTCAAATTCACTATCTTTCTCGGTGATTACAAAGAGAGTGAAGGTTACAAGAAGGATTCTCAAGAAGTAAATTGAAGAGAGAGAGTAAGCTCAAAGATGAAGGTCTTGAAGAAGAAGAAGAAGAAAATCATCTCTCTCACTTCTTCTCTTATATATGTGATTCTCTTATTGCTTTTAATCTTCTTTCTCTGTGACCAATTCTGTTATGGTTGTTATAACAGCCAAAACAAATTGATAGGCCCTTCTCTTTTCAACTAAGCCCATACACTTCTTTCTTCTTGTTGTTGGTTTTAAGAACGACCCACTAAGGCCCAGTAAGAAAGCTGAGAGAGGTCATACCCACATAAATCTCCACCTTTGACTCTTTCAGCTTATCTTCTTCAAACCCTAATCTTCTCTTTGTAGATAACGAGAGAAAGAGAGAGACGACGATGGCGATTCTGTGCATATGCATGTCCAAAAAACCTTCATATACTCCTTACAGATGCACATACCAACCCATCCCAAGAACTCAGGTACTACCCTTTCTCTTCCTCTTGGTAGATCATAGTAGAAACATCATTATTCACCGAAACTCTTTTGTGAAATCTCATTGTCTTAAGATTTTGTCTTCTTTCTCCTTATCCATTGATGTTGTTTTTCTCCGCTCTGACATCTGAAATTTCAACTGCTTACCAAATCTAGAACATCTTCCACTTAGACGAACCCTGGAGGAAAAAAAAAACCATCATGACAAAAGGACTTCAACCTCTAGCCTTAGCTCCACCTGAAACCAGTCAACCTAATGCTTCTGGTTCCTAGCTCAACAGGTAATACCTTTGAAACTCTCCAGGATTCTCTTTTGATTTCCTGCCTGGAAGTACTAACAACAGTCTTTTCTTTTGTTGCGAGGTTGAACACATACTTGCCTGGTATCACCTGGAGCCACTCCTCCTTTCCTCATTCCACATTTAGAAATTTACAGCATAGCTGGAACTTGTTACCAGGTACCGTTTTAGTTATGAAGTCTGCAGGATTTCTCTTAGTATGAATCTTGCAGAGAACAATATCACCTTTAGATATTAAATCCCTTATAAAATGAAATTTGGTATCTATGTATTTAGTCCTCTCATGATGCGCTGAGTTCTTAGCTAGGAAAATTGCACTTTGTGAATCACAATGTAGTTTAACACTTTCTTGCTCAAACCTCAAATCTGAACAAAACCCTTTTAACCATATGGCCTCCTTGACTGCTTCTCCAAGTGCCATATACTCTGCTTCTGTAATTGAGAGAGCAACTACATATTGCAAACAAGGCTTCCATGAAACTATATTTACCCCAAATTCAAACACAAACCCTGTAATTGATCTCCTTCTATCCAAATCTGTAGCATAGTCTCAATCTGAGTAACCTTCAATGTTATATTCTGAATTTTTCTTGAATATCAAATTATGACTGTAAGCATCTTTAATGTACTTTAAAACCCACTTCACAGCTAACCAATGCTCTCTGCTTGGGTTAGACATAAATCTACTCACCAAACCAACTGCAAAACCTAATTCTGATCTTGATTCAACCATTGCATACATCAATGGCCCCACAACACTTGAATAAGGAATATCCCTCATGTGTATGGCTTCATCAACTTGTTCTTCACCGGACAAGCTTCTTAGTTTGAACTGAGATGGTGCAGGGGTAGATATTGCTTTTGCTTCAAACATCCCAAAGGTCTTTAGTACCTTCTCAAGATACTTTCCTTGAGATATTATTAAAGTACCTTTCTTCCTATCTCTGAAAATTTCCATACCCAGAATTCTTGAAGCCTTACCAAAATCCTTCATTTCAAACTCTTTACTCATACTGTCTTTGACTTCTTTAATCACTCTTAGGTTTCCAAATGCTATAAGCATATCATCTACATATAACATTAAGTAGATTTCTCTCTTTGTTTGTATCTCTTTCATGTAGACACATGGATCACAAGAGTTCTTCTTGAACCCAATACTTTTGATAGACCCATCAAATCGTAGATTCTACTGTCTAGGTTCCTGCTTTAAACCATATAAAGATTTCCTCATAAGACACACTTTGTTTTCATTTCCTTTCTTAATAAACCCCTCAGGTTGTTCCATTAGGCTCCTTTCTTCCAAATTCCCATGAAGAAAGGCAGTCTTTATATCTAGTTGTTTTAGCTCATAGTCTTGGTTAACCACAATAAGAACATTATCCTTATAGATACATGTTTGACTACTGGAGACAAAATCTCAGTGTAGTCAATACCTTCCTTCTATGAAAAACCTTTAGCCACTAGTCTTGCCTTGTACCTTATGTCTTCCACCCCTGGTATCCCTAGTTTGATCTTAAAAATCCATTTACAGCCTACTAGTTTCTGCTTGTCTGGTTTGTCAATGAGATCCCATGTGTGGTTTTTCTCTAATGGAACAATCTCATCTCCTGCTGCATTTGACCATTTCTTCTTATCTCTGGTTCTCATAGCTTCTGCATAGGATTTAGGTTCCTCAATCTCTAAATTATCTGCTATAAACAGAGCATAGGCTAAAAAATTTCCATCCTCATACCTTGAGTGTGGTCTAACATTTTGTCTCCTTTCTTTGTCTCTGGCTAGAAGGTACTCATCCAGAGTACTTGTCCCTGATGAGCTTTTTGTAACCTCTTCAGTTTCAGAGCTCAGCTCTTGATCTGATTCTTCAAAATTGGTTTCAGAAGATGGTACTCCACCTTGACTAGAGGACTCTTCAAACTGTAATGGACCCTTAACTAGTTCAGAACTGAAAGATACCTTCTTCTTTCCCTTCCTTTTGGTCTCTGTAGATTCTGAAAGAAACTCATCATTCTCCTTAGATGATTTAGTGTCTTTGTAAACTGAATCTTCATGAAACACAACATTTTTGGATGTTACACATCTTTCTTCCTCAGGAACCCAAACTTTGTACCTTTTTGTTCCCAAAGGGTATCCCAAAAAGATGCCTTTTAAAGCTTTAGGACTTGTCTTGTTTTGAACTATATGAACATAGATTATACATCCAAACCTCTTGAGTGATGTCAAATCTGGCTTAGACCTTGACCAAACTTCCTCTGGTACTTTAAAATCTAATGTTGAATTTGGAGTTCTGTTTATTAGATACACGGTTGTAGATGTGGTCTCAGCCTAGAACTCATTTCCCAAACCTGTTTCAGCCAGTATGTTCCTAACTTTGTCCAGAATAGTCCTATTCATCTTCTCAGCTACCCCATTCTGCTGAGGAGAATATGTGCACGTCCTATGTCTTTTAATCCCTCACTCTTTGCACAAGTTATCAAAATAAGAGTTGCAAAACTCAAGTCCATTGTCTGTTCTTAGGCATTTTACTCTCTTTCTTGTTTGTGTCTCCACAGACTTTTTAATTCTTTGAAACTCTGAAAAGCTTCATTTTAGATTTCAGAAAGTAGACTCAAACCTTCTTTGAATAGTCATCAATGAAACTCACAAAATACCTACATCCACCAAGACTCTCTGTGTTTGAAGGAGATCCCCAGAGATCTGAGTGGATATAGTCCAAAATTTCTTTAGTGGTATGTTTGATAATAGACAAAACTTGTTTAGGAGATTTACCAAGAACAAAATTCTCACAGAATCCTAATTCTTCAATTTTTATCTCTTTAAGATAGTCATTCTTCACCATGAGTTGCATATTCTTTGAACTCACATGTCCCAACCTAAAATGCCACAACATTGTCTTCATATCTCTGGGCATTATAGCATTGGCTTCCCCTCTATCCATTGTTCCATGAAGATAATACAATCCATTTCTGTATTTTCCAAAGATCACTTTATGGCCATCTTTATAGAATGTCACTAAGAAATCTCCACCCTCATATTTGTACCCTGACTTCTCTAGCATACCATAGGATATAAGATTTCTGCACATGTGTGGCATATATCTGACCTCTTTCAGAATAACTATTGATCCATCAGGATTAGTGATTCTGATCTTCTCGATAACATGTACATCACTATGAGTATTATTTGCCATAATCATCTTCCCACCTCCACATTCTTCAAAATCATATAGTAGCTCTTTGTCATGAGTAATATGAAATGTACATCCTGAGTCAAGAAACCACTCATCCTTAGTGTTCTGAGTGCTCACGGTTAGAACCATAGGCTCTTTCACTTCTGCAACAGTGTTTGCTGAATTTGAGCCCTTCTGATTCTTCTTAGGGCAGTCTTTCTTCCAGTGACCATTCTTCCCACAAATAGAGCATTCACTTTTGTTTGCTTTATTGAATTTTGGTTTTGTCTTAGACTTCCCTCTACTCTTAGACCTTTCTGATTGGTTACCATTCTTGTTACCTCCTTTTTCTTGTCTTTTCTCAGGCCTGCCACAAGACTCAACATATAAGCCCTCTGATATTGTCTTTCCTTTGCCTAAAAGTCCTTTCCGTCTCGACTCAGCTTCTTTAGAATAGGCTGCAGTGATGACTTCACTAACAGTCAAGGTTTCCCTACCACTTCCATATTGTAAAGTATGAACCAAAGGCTCATACAGAGTAGGAAGTCCAGAAAGAAGCTGTATTGCCTGATCTTCATCAGAGATAGTAAATTTGATATTGGCCAAGTCATATATCAGCTTGAGAAAAACATCTACATTTTCCTCTATTGACTTATCTTCCTCCATTTTGTAACAAGAAAACTTTTTATTTAGGTAGATCCTCTTAGGTAGTGACTTAGTCTGATAGTCTTTTTCTAAGGCCTTCCACATACCAAGAGCAGTTTTCTCATGCATTATCTTCCTTAGAATTGTATCACTAAGGCATGTACTAAACAAATTTCTTAATCTGAGATCCTTCTCAGCTTTCTGGATCAACTTTGGCTGGATCATCTTTAATCTGCTTCCCAGTTTTTGTATTAGAACTTGCTTCTTCTTGAAGAACTGATAACAAACCTTGAATCTCTAATTGAGCCAACAACTTAAACTTCCACAAACCAAAATCGCCTTTTCCATCAAATTTCTCCATCTCAAACATTCCTGGTGTTGGATCCATTGATAATTGATTCTTGTTCTATTTGAAGATTACCAAAAGAACGAAAGCAGACTCTTCTTAACAACTCTCACAACCAGTACAAGAGATAAGACACAGGCTGATGAAACTATCAGATCTCAAAGACTCTTCAGATGTAGATCTATGTTCAATAGATCTCCTCCTTAGCTACAGTAACCCCTTCGCAAATCAAGATAAGTCTCAGATCTCTTTTCTTTAGCAATCAATTACCTAGATGATGTGCTCTGATACCATTTGTTGAGATTTGATTGTAGATTACTTGATTAGATCTTTGCTTGTTCTTGATATTGATCTATCTATGTTATGAATGCATGGAGATTTAACGAGTTCTCATAAAATTCTGATGCATCTCATGAGAGTCTCTTACTCTCAAATCCATTATCTTTCTCGGTGATTACAAAGAGAGTAAAGGTTACAAGAAAGATTCTCAAGAAGTAAATTGAAGAGAGAGAGAGAGAGAGAGAGAGAGAGAGAGAGTAAGCTCAAAGATGAAGGTCTTGAAGAAGAAGAAGATCATCTCTCGATCACTTCCACTCTTATATATGCGATTCTTTTATTGCTTTTAATCTTCTTTCTCTCTAAACAATTCTATTAAGGTTGTTACAACAACCAAAACAAACTGATGGACCCTTCTCTTTTCAACTAAGCTCATACACTTCTTTCTTCTTCTTGTTGGTTTTAAGAACGGCCCACTAAGGCCCAATAAGAAAGCTGAGAGAGGTCAAACAGACACACACACACACAAAGCATTAAGTTTCCAATAAGTCAAGCAAAATACACTAGAACCTGACACATTAGCATGAGTTGTGCCTCAAAAAAGCCCCCTATTCTGGTAGAACCCTACCAGAGATGAAAGTTTTTGCCAGGAACACCACATTGGCTCAAGGAAAACTTATTCAAAGTTTCAAAAGCACTACGCCGATCGATTGACAAGTGTAAATGATTTGCTGACATAAGAATGGATATCTCCACAAGGGAGAAAATTGAGGTGTTTGAGATCATTAAGTTTGATAAGCTCAAATTATGATATTCATACATAAAATCTCAATATTAGAGTAATTAAGATACAAGAATTTGGAAAATTTCCTCTCTATGAAGGGGCGATTGCCTGATTTACTCTTTATTACGGAGAACATTGATACTTTAAGTCTAAGTTGACAAAGTCTAACAAAAAACTGGAACATGGCTACTTCAGTGACCTCTGTGATGGTGATGACACTACTTTCGGTGGTGTCTTCTTCGCCACATATTGACAATTGAGGAGGAGGTAGACCTGAGAAAAATTCCGAAAAATAAGTCGCAGATGTTGGCTTCATAGATGTTGGCTTTGTAGAGCTGGAAGAGAATGGTCGGGATGGGCTCAAATCCATCATCTGAGAAAAAGAAAAGTTCATCGCCATATAGGCGGATAGAGATTGATGACGAAACAAAGGGGATGAGGATCCCAGTAATCTCCGGCGAGAGACATCCACCAGAAAACAATATTCTTCAAAAGAGGTTTGATAGATGAGTACAAACCATATCGGCTCTGTACAACATACAAACTTGTCGGAGAATGAGTCCTATGACGACAGATGTTGCTCTGAAACCAACAACCTCTTTTAACCTCCGAATCTGATTAGTCTTAGCCAATAACAGGATCTAATAACAGATCTAGAATCGCCTATCATAGATATGGAATCAATGGAGGAACCGAGGGGAAGGTAAGCAGATGAGGTCGACGACGGAGGGTGGAGGGAGGCGCCGGTGGTGGAACCGAGTCGATCTAAGGCTGATGTTATTAGTGACAGAGACTTGAAAGAACAAAAGGCAGATCTGAGCCAACAAGCTTTTCAGATTCTTGCTATAGAGAGCAGAGAGACGTCAACGAATCCTGGATTATTGCCGGAGACGATGAAGTTTTTACTCCAAAGCCAAGAAGGAGCCAACAAAACTGTCGCCAAGAAATCAACAAACAAGAGTTGACACAACATCGAAAAGAGTGAGAGAGAAGAGAAAGAAAAACATAAAGAAGAGAAAACACGTCGCCAGCGAGCACCATGGTCACCGACGTCGAGAACACAATCCAGATGAACTTTTTCGGTAATAGTGTCTGAGAGGATTTCAAAATTCAAAAATCAATCCCGTTGTGTCTTTTATATTGTCGTAACTTTTATAGATAATTGCGTTTTTGCGTTCGTATTTGTTTGTCCTTGTAATTTTCTTTTTTTTATCTGTTACTAGTAATCTCTGTCAAAAACTAAAAAAAGTATAAAATGTAACTTTTACACACAAAAAAACTTTGCAGTAGCTTTTAAAAAGTAATTATTTTTAGGGTAGATTTGTGAAATGGCCAAAAAAACAATATTTAAGGATATGACCATCCCATATTTTTTATTTAAAAATAAAAAAAATTTAAGGGGCAATTTTTCTATTTTGCCCCTATTTTTGGTTGTTTATCTTTTTTTTTAAAAATACCTTTATCCCCACTAAACTTTAAATAGATTTATAGATTTATACATATATTGAAGCAAAATTGTAATTACACAAAAATGTAGATTTTTCTCTATCTAAAGTATTTTGAATTTTTCAAAACAAATATATATTTTGCAAATAGTCGCAAATAATGATAAACAGTATGACGAGAGACTATTTTGTGTAGTCGTACTATTTTTTGCGAGCCTATAAATTGCACATATAACCAATTATCAGGGGGTAAAAATAAAAATTTATCAATTTATAACTATTACATAAAAAATATCAAGAAAAAGCTTAATATACATAGAACAAAAATTTAGGGAGGAGTATATAATGAGAAAAAATTCAAATGAAAATGAAAAAATAACATGATATGCAAAAAAGATATCACAAAACAAAATTTTGGAAGTGACTATTTAATTTAAAAAAAAAACACTAAATAGAAAAAAAATATTATGATACGGGAAAAATAGTCAGACTATTTGTAATCTAGTTGATACAGACAGACTATGTGATATGTGTTGTCATTAAAAAAAAAACAAGTAGGCCCAAGGTATAATGACTTTTATGCACACTATACACACTGATTTTTTTTGGATGACCATTTAGCTAAATAGGTGATTTTTTATAGTTTTGAGACCTAATTCCTCTTATATTTATTGTATTTTAAAGTATTTTTCAAAAATAATGTTTAGGGCTAGAAAATGAAATCATAGAAGTTCGTGGAAAATGCCAAATTATTATTGCTTTCCACGCTTGTTGGACCGATTTGCGTGGTTATCTTATTATATCTACCGTTCATTGTTTCAACTTTCAAGTCATACAAACAGTACTCAATCTAATGGTGAAAAAGCATTTTACATCCCTCAAATCTAACGGTTCTATGAAACCGAAAAAACAAACCGTCACAATCTCCTCCGAAAGCCTTTTCCTCTCGAACTCTCTCTACCTCTCTGTCTCCGTCCCAGCAGAAACTTTCTGGTTAAAAGTTTCCGAGCAAGATTGCTGTTAAGGATTCTCCTCGGAGAATCGATCTGAATCTCTCACCTCTGTGATAACGATGTACTCATCGTCCTCTTCTTCCAATTTTCTTCTGTTTCCACCTTCCGTTCGGCAACCTTTGACCACCATACCCACCGCGTCTCCCTTAATCCTTCGCCGGAGCTCTCACGGCTTCGGTGTCTTTCACAGGAAGCGTGCTCGTTTTAAGCGACATAGCCGGAGCTTGATTCTAGTTAATTCCTCGTTTTTTCCTCCGCCGTTCGATGGCAACTTCGTTCCTCTCGATTCCTTAGCTCCCTCTGTCGCCGGCTTCGCTTCCGGCTTGGCGGTTTTTCTCTCGTCAAGGCTATTTAGAAAATCTTCGGGGAATAGTGATAGAAGAAGGAGCCCTGAGGAAGTTGTTGGAGAATGGATTCTTTTCACCAGCCCCACTCCGTTCAACAGGTTTGTTCTCCTCCGTTGCTCTTTGCTCTCGTTTGATCTTGACGGCGGAGACGGCGACTATCTAGAGAGCCTTAGCGATAGGCTCGTGAAGGAGGAGAGACATTTCGTCACTCTGGACAGCGGAAAGATTGTATCTACCGGAAGAGCTGCGGAGGAGAATCCTTTGGAGTATCAGAGACTCTGTATCAGCACAGAGGACGGCGGTGTTGTTTCGCTTGATTGGCCGGCGAATTTGGATCTTAGGGAGGAGCGTGGTCTGGACACGACTGTGATTCTGATCCCGGGAACTCCGAAGGGGAGCATGGATGAAGGCGTCCGCTCATTTGTAAGTGAGGCTCTGAAGCGGGGTGTGTTTCCTGTGGTGATGAATCCTAGAGGATGTGCTGGTTCTCCACTCACTACAGCTCGGTGAGCTACATTCTTTTTCGACTGAATATTGGTTAGTATCATTTGTTGAATCTTACTCATCCCAGGTAAGTTGTAACGGTTTGATCCTGTAGGTTGTTCACAGCTGCTGATAGTGACGACATATCCGCAGCTGTGAAATTCTTGAACAAGACAAGGCCATGGACGACAATTATGGGTGTTGGCTGGGGATATGGTGCAAATATGCTGACAAAGTACCTGGCAGAAGCTGGGGAAAGAACACCTCTTACCGCTGCTGTATGCATCGATAATCCATTTGACCTTGAGGAGATCACACGGACATCTCCTTACTGTAATATTTTGGATCGACAGCTTACAGGTGGACTAGTAGAGATGCTTCAGGCAAACAAGGTTGTTTATTTGCATATAAAATGCATCATAATGATATACGAACTCAATTTGAGTGAGCTCTCTCTTCTTATTATTGACTTGGTTATGCGAATGGATATCTTCTAGGAGCTTTTTCAAGGCAGAGCAAAAGCCTTTGATGTTCCAAAAGCTTCGTCTTCAAAATCAGTTCGCGACTTTGACAAAGCTTTATCCATGGTGACAAATGGTTTTGAGAGTTTAGAGGATTTTTATTCCAGTTGTGCCACCAAAGATGTTATTGGGGAAGTAAAAGTTCCTGTCCTCTTTATACAGGTGAATATTCTGGCTGTGGATGTATGTTTAATGTTGCTCTTCCTTTTCCGACCCAATACCTCTAACTCAGAAGTGGTTTGTTTTATGGTATCATTAGAGTTAGTATTTCATATCTTGTTAATTTACTCAAGGAAACCATTATAGGAGGCTACCTTCGTTTAGAACAGGTGTAGAGATTCAGTTATAGAACAACTAGATATTATATGACTCAAGGGGGATTCATCATATCTTCCATGGATCATGATTCTAACTGAGGGTAATGTTGAATGCATTATGAGACGCTGTGATGACATTATTGTGGGGGGTGATGTTGCACTGGTAGAAAATTGAATCTTGATCCTCTAGATAAACATGTTTTAAAGTTTCCTTAAAAGGGAACAATATACGTTTATACACAACTCATAAGTCACATTTGAAAATCTTAAATCAGGTTTCAAAACAATAGTATTTGCTTATCTCCTTTCACACACTATTATAAGTCACACTTGTAAAGTTAAAACCAGGTTTCAGTTTTCATGTAAAGTGTAGATAATTTAAAAATGGTCCCTTGAATCCTTGTGTGAACAACGTTGTATATATTTGACTCATGAAATTGCTTATATTTGTCAGAATGACGATGTAGTGCCAGTTTATTCAACACCACGTAGTTCGATAGCCGAAAACCCATTTACAAGCCTGCTTCTGTGCTCTTCTTCACCAAGTTCGATTGATGGACGTAGAGTGGCCGTCTCTTGGTGCCAGGACCTTGCAATTGAGGCAATCTCCTTATCTTTCTCTCTCACGTGCATGCACATATGCTTTCTTTATTTTACTGCAAAGCTCCAATGCTCAATACATCATGTTAGAAGTTATGGTTCGTCCTGTAACTTAAGGATCCAGCTTGTGATGTTTTTTTCCTACAGCGATTATCTGTTATCATTGTGATTTCTTTTTGGTAACGGTTGGATAGAGAAAAGGCAGGCATGGTACTATCCGTATGCAAAGACAGTTCAAGTCTTTCTGCCTTCCATAGAAAAAGTTTTATTTTCCTTTAAATTTTAGTTGAGTGTCCAGTTACATTAACTTCTTCTCTAACAGATTAATTTTCCTGTACTGGATTTGCAGTGGTTGACTGCTGTAGAGCTTGGGCTTCTGAAAGGTCGTCATCCACTTTTGAAAGATGTGGACGTTACTGTTAACCCTTCAAAAGGATTAATTCTTTCTGAAGGAAAGACACTTGAAAAAGGTATTGCTGCCAAGAAGCTCCTGCAGGTAGCTCGGGGAAAGACGGTTAATGGTTACCATGTAGATCCTTCCAGGGAAACACTAGAAGACAGTTTCATCATTCCAAACCCTAGTTTTCCGTCTGGAACAGGGTTGGAGAATGAACCAGGAAAGGGTGGAGATTCAACAAGTGGTCCTAGCGAAGTTGAATTAGTTGAAGATAGTAAGTCCAACGAAGAAGAAAGTGAAAGAGGCCAGATGTTGCAGACTGCAGAAGTGGTCATGAATATGCTTGATGCAACCATGCCTGGCACCCTGAATGATGAAGAGAAGAGAAAGGTAACACCCAACATGTCATGACGAAAAATAATTTTCACAAGTTTACCGTAGTCGCTGCATTAACAATTACTTGACAATTATTCAGTAAATATTTAGGTTATGGATGCTGTAGGTCGAGGAGAGACAATTGTTACAGCTTTGCAAGATGCTGTGCCGGAAGATGTTCGAGGGAAGCTGACAGCATCTGTCACTGGGATCTTGCAGTCAAGTGGCAGCAAGTTAAATTTTCAGAAGCCTAACATACCTAATTTATCACCAGAAACGAAAAAGGTAGAGGAAGCAAGGAAAGAACCATCAAGTATCACAGGTCAAAAGGATTCTCATTCTCCTGATCCGATAAATAAGAGCGATTGTTTGGTGACTGACTCGGATAATTCTGCTGTTGGAATAGAACTAGAGCATTCCTCTTCCAAGGCTTCCCAGAAAGACAGTAATCCTGAAAAGTCCCGACCTGTTGACAGTGATCAAAATGATAATTTTGACCTGACTAAGAAGGGTAATGATGAGTCAGGTTTTAGTCTGGGAAATAGGGAGTCATCTGCCAATGAGACGACCAGTGCATCTGATGATTCTGAGAAGGCTTCTGAAGCAAAGGGTGTACATACCAACCAGGGACAGCCATTGGGCACAGAGGTAACTAGTGACGATGACAAAGTGGACAAAGGTTATGTAATAGCCAAGCATCATAGACAGGAGGAAAATAATAAAAACGATGAGAAAGGAGCACCGGTGGCAAATGAGAATCCAAGTGCAGCTGACGGTTTTGAGAAAGCTTCAGCAAAAGATGATAGTACCAACCAAGGGCAGCCAATCGGTGCAGACGATGCAACTGGTGATAAGGACAAAGGTGCTGTATTAGCTCAACAACAAAGGAAGGAGGAAACCAATAAAAATGATGAGAACACAAAACAGTCTCCTACTGACCACAACAAGGTGGCATCTACTGGCAATGAAGGAGATGTTGGACAATCTTCTGTTACACAGTCTGTAGAGAAAGAAGAAATTGATGATCAGAACAAAGAGACCAAAATTGTGCAACCTGTGTCTGATCAAGCTAAGCCAGCAACCCAGGAACCAAATCAGGCCAAGTTTAATATCTCCCAAGCATTTGAAGCATTGACGGGGATGGATGATTCAACTCAGGTTGCTGTCAATAGTGTATTCGGTGTGCTCGAAAATATGATTACGCAGCTAGATGAAGAAAATAAAGATGAGAAGAATTCCACGGATGAGAAGAATGTTACTGATGGGAAGTTAAGGTCTCTATCTGAAGGGCAAACTCCCTACAAGAAAGAAACGGAAAAATCACATGATCATGGCAGTGTGCATGAAACTGGAAAAGGTTGTGAGAGTGATAAGACAACTTGGGAGATGAATGAAAAGCGTTTGAGTGGAGATGAATCTGTGATTGCTAAGCATCTACCAAAGATTTTGTCTGCTAGAAATACAGATTCTCTTGAGAATTCTTCTAATGATGGTTACCCTAGGGACGAACTTTCAAAAAAGCAGGTTTCAAAACAATTAGACGTAGATACGACCACTGCTCTCATGCTTGACTATTATCCAGAGGAAGGTAAATGGAAACTCCTTGATCAATATCCAGAATACTTGAGTGATATTGCTGACAATGGAGTAGCTAGCAGAGATACACGCAGAAATGTTCAGGTTCATTCATCAAGTAATGAGCAGAACATCATTGAGCCTTCATATGTGATATTGGACCATGAACAAGAGGTGGAGCTCTCTGGAATGGATGATGCAGTGGACAATCGAAATGATGGTCTTCACAAATTAGACGAAGGATGTGATGAATTAGAGCACCTCATAAAAGTTATTGTATCAGATTCTTTGAATGTAGAAGTTCAACGCAGGATGAATTCAGCTGGCATGAGACAATTTGAATCTCAACTCAATCGAGATATAGAAAGGGTGGCAACTACACTTTCTTTTGCTGTTGTATATGCAGAGCCTACTTGGACTTTCAGAAGAAATAGCAAATGTTCCAAATATCCTGCTGAAAAAGTAGGTAAACTTCGCGGGGACGCTATCATTAGGGCAATTTCATCTGCTGTTCAGGAGGCACATTTTCTCAGACAAGTATTGCCCGTTGGTGTTGTTGTTGGTGCTGTTTTAGCTGCTCTGAGAAAATATTTTGATGTATCTACAACCACCGATGTTGCTAGGAAAGATATTGTAATGGAGAGAGCACAGAAACATGGCAACAATGGGGCAACAAAGAGTGATGGGACGACCAAAATGAGCCAGAAGAGCAAACAGAAGAACTCGAGCATTGGAGAAATGATGGAATCGGGCCTGCAAAATATCAGTAGTGAGCCTGTTATGGTTGGTGCTGTGACAGCTGCTCTCGGTGCATCTGCTATGCTGGTTCAGCATGAGGTATTGTTTAACATTAACTTTCAGAGGAATATATTTTAAAACAAAGAAACTAAATGATCATATGATCGCCCTTTATAACTAATGCATGTTGTACAGGATCCTCAAAGCGATGGCATCGTGTCAAAACCGTCGGAGAAAGAAAGTAAACAGAAAGATCAGAGCAGTCCGGTGGCAAGTTTTGCGGAGAAAGCTATGTCCATAGCTGGTCCTGCGGTTCCAACAAAGGAAAGTGGTGAAGTGGATCAAGAAAGGTACAGAAAAGAGATAAATTAATTCCTCTACATCAGTGCCCAGAGTCTCTTCCTGATCTGAGATCCCTTGGTTATTCATGTGATCAGGATTGTGACAATGTTGGCGGATTTGGGTCAGAGGGGTGGCATTTTGAAACTAGTTGGGAAACTTGCGCTGCTTTGGGGTGGGCTTCGTGGTGCTATGAGTCTAACTGATAAGCTAATCCAATTTCTGCATATGGATGACTGGCCCTTACTGAAGAGGTAAGCTGCTTTCCACTCTAAGCATCTCTTGTTGATTCTTTCCACTATCTTGCCACTTATGTGATTGGCTTTGAAGTAGGTTTTGCTAACCTTTTAAAACCCAAAAAATCAGATAAATTCCATTATCATATGCTTTTTTATGTTGGACCTATATATTTCTGTCGGTTTTACTACCTTGGTAGGAAGTTTTTCGTTAATCTAAGTTTTTTGGTTAAAGGGTTTTTAAATGAAATGAACGTTGAACTATGGATGTGTCTTCACGATTTTTCTTGAAGACAAACCGGAGAATTACGTCAGATTCTTTACTGCACATTTGCTAGTAAAATTTTCCTTATTAGTTTGCTAACTACATGGTTTGTGAGTGGATTCTTTGTTCGTAATATGCTAAATTCTTTTGTGAGAAAAGTAATGTTAATGATTACACTAAGTAGGGTCCTAGTGATTCTGGTATGTATCATCTCTTTGTTTTTGTTCTGTTTATTAGGGTTGTGGGCTTTGTTGGAATGGTGCTCGTTTTATGGTCACCGGTTGTGATACCATTGCTTCCAACACTTCTCCAGAGCTGGTCCACAAGTACTCCATCTAGAGTGGCGGAACTAGCCAGTGTAGTTGGCCTTTATGTTGCTGTCTTTATTCTTATTATGCTGTGGGGAAAGAGAGTGCGGAAGTATGAAAACCCATTCAAGCAATATGGGCTTGATTACAAGGCGTCAGCCAAAAAACAGGTATTAACTTTACACGTAATATCAGGCTTAAAATGTTAGAATAGTTTTGAGTTTCTTTGCATTGCTGTAGAAAGCTTCTTGACTTTGATTACTTCCTTAGCCACTAGGCCTAACCTTGTAACCCTGGTCACACCTATTAGTACATTAGCATTAACATAGTTTTTTTTTTGTTAAGTAGTAAATATCATTAATGAAATGAGTGTTTAGGCTTTACAAAGATAACCTATTTAAATTGCACCCTTGCCAAAAAAAA